>VYYJ01001497.1:0-30173 GCA_021029165.1 Cyphoderus albinus | reverse complement strand
AGGAGCTTTGTTAGCGTTCGGTTTCTTTAATCAACTAAAACAACATAATGAAAAAATGAAAGCACGGAGAAAAAGTAAGGTAGGAATGTACTGTGCAATCAAAATCATTTTAGGTGTATTTTCTTGATTTGGGATTTTGTCAGGTAAATACTCGTATATTGTATATATACAGGTGTTATTAGTCCGTGAATTGGTTTTACCTTTCCTGCTACTTTTATATAAAGCAAAAAGGCCACGTCGACGTCTATGTCGACGCGACGTCAAGTTAAACCGTTTCATTAAAACCGTGCGTGGATTTGCTTCTCGTTGGATTACTTATCGCTACATAACACAAGAGCAGAACACGTAACTCGTCTTATCGCTGAAAGCTAATTTTTCACCAGTGTTTTTATTACAGTTTATTTTATATTTTTATTCCTAGGGGAGGGATGAAAGAAAAAAAGTTTTTCTTTGCATGAGTTGAGTTCGAGTTTGAGTTATTAGAAATTAAAATAGAGTTCTGCAAATAAGTAGCATGGAAGTGCACGGTAAACTGCGTGTGTATAAAATGCATAATACAGAGCCACTTTATTTTACAATTTAGCACAAATCATTCCTGCCCACTTTCGCGCTTTCGGCTGTCATCAGATTTTGCAATTTTCGGGTCTGTATTATAGAAAAAGAAAATTGACGCTTAGAGTAGTGCCGCCTGGAACCAAAATTGCGACTTCGAATGCTTAGTTGCTATGAATCTGATTTCAAACTATACATTAAGTTTCTGCATATTGATCCTAACCAACAACCTACTGTTATGAAAATACCCACAGCACAACAAAAACACATGTATCGGCGTTGAAATTATTAAATGCAAAATATGCAAAAATTGATTAATTCCATTGGAACTTGTACATAATTCAGTATTACAGCATCATTAACAAATATTAAAGGTCACTAAAACTGACATTGATACAGTAGTAGCAACTCGATGTATTTATTTGCATTATTGATGGAGAATTTTTGCTAAGCTAGCTGAAGCTCCAATCTGTCACTTCGAGCGAAAATAATGATATCAAAATGTGGCAGCTTTGTTTAGTACAATGGGATGGAATTTCGGTTAAAAGTTGATACGGTACGTTTATGCATAACGACCAAATCGTGCCTTTCGTCACGTTTGTATAGCATAAAAATTGAAAATTGAAATACGGCAGAATTCGAATCGCGTGATAGAATAGAGTGAGGTAAACACTAACATAAATTTATGCGGTACATCTCTATCATCTTTAGCGTGATTTTGATACGATGTTATGCGGTCACGTGTACATACATTACAGTCGTTATTAATCCTGTTATTCTTGTTTTATGCTCAAATGCATTGCAATTCCCATCTTAAAGTTCAACTTACAAATCCACTTTACATAAAAAAGTGGATATCGTAAAATTGTAATTGGAATCAGTCGGCGTCATCAAAGTGTGGTATTTTGACTGTCTTGTCGTTTTACTACAGAGTTAAAATTCGGTAATCGATCCAGTTATAAAATCCATGTCACACAGACATAATAGGATAATGACACATTATGATGATGGTGTCAACCTTGAATATAGAGTAATTTGAACACGACGATGGAATTACCTGTCAAACGCGACAGAATTTTGTTTATCACGAGTACACGACGATTATGGATTGTTTGACCGTGAAGTATGCCAAAGAGTTTTATTTTTTTCGTAAACCTGCAGGTGACCAAATAGAGGTTCAATTTTGCATTGTATTGGCAGGCATGAAAAATTGCCTGCCGAGTTTCAGTTGAATAAATTGACATTTGTGAGGTTTTTATGCAAATGCTGATATGCAAATGAACTACCAAAATGAAGGATGTATAGCTAAAACGTATACACATTACAATACCTTACATTAGTTTGGTTACAGCGGATAATTGAAAAAGTATTAAAATAAAAATTTAATTTTGCCTTACGTCGCCAAAGTGTCACCTGAATAACCTTGATTCATTTAGAATTTTTGAGACATCAAATTAAGCCAATAACATATGTGAGACGTAAAGTCATCGACTTTGTTGATTGCACTGGCCACTACTCGTGATATAATTTAAACTTCTGCGATGGGTCAATTTGGTTTTTAAATAAATATTCTGTTTACGTGGCCGCGTGGATCATATCCTGCCTTTACGAAAAGACTGGACCATACAATGTAAATACTTTGACTCGACAATTATCTAAGTTTGGAAGTAATTATAGCTTGGACATGCACTTTTCCTTGTTGTTATATTGATCGGCCACATTTATGGTATGCACACCGTGTTCAAGTAAACAAGTAATTGCATTTACGTATATGATACAATGTAATGTCGTTTACGAGATGATTTTAATTACACATAATTAGAAAAATTAAGGTTTCCACAATTTTTATGACGGTTTATTACAAGTTACTAGAAAAGCAAGGTTATAAAATCGATAAAATCCTGATTTTAATTACACATAATTAGAAAAATTAAGGTTTCCACAATTTTTATGACGGTTTATTACAAGTTACTAGAAAAGCAAGGTTATAAAATCGATAAAATTCAAAACGTTTCAGTTTCACAGTGTCGTGCAATACAGTACAGAAGTGTTATTTCTTGGCGTTATGTTATTTACTCAAAATTACATTACTTTCTCCAGCAGCTGAGCCGAGTCACATCACATTATATTATGGCAGTCAGGGCCGGTTTAGGTTTTGGTTAAACACCACAATAAACTTGCATCGGTACATACGTACATTGTTATTTTATTTTTATGTGTTTTTGCAAATATTATGGCCAAAGGCATGGCTTCAAGCAAAGCAAAGGACCACCGCATGAACCGGATTGAAGCATGCAGTCGGTGGTGACTGAAGCATGACTAAATTATCACCTCATAAACTGCACGTCCATTAAATGACCCAAAGGAAAATTTGTGGGTTTTGTGTGTCCTCATATTTTACCAGAGCAGTATTAGTAAATACCACGTTGCTTCGAAGCCAGCCAAAAAACCTATTATGGTATAATACACCACACATGGGTACCACAGCTAAAACCAAAAGCACCGAGATTCGATAAAATCTTACAGCTCCATAATAATTAAACTAACTTAGTCTACTTTCGTGTTATACTGCGTGTGGGTGTGTAAAACTAAGGCATAAAAATAAAATAAACACCGAGGACATGCACAAATAAGCATAAGTATTTCATTCGCTCATTTCTTGGCCACTT
Source organism: Cyphoderus albinus (assembly GCA_021029165.1). Lineage (NCBI taxonomy): Eukaryota > Metazoa > Arthropoda > Collembola > Entomobryomorpha > Paronellidae > Cyphoderus > Cyphoderus albinus. Next base: position 26,952 of record VYYJ01001497.1, on the reverse strand, counting down.
CGTGGATTGTTTGGACAGGGAGTTAACGAGTCCGCTTACTGCTAACTAACCTGCGCAATTACAAATAATTTCTTAAATGACCAAGAAAGATATTTTATTCTTTGTTGATTTAAATTATAATTGGCCACACTAAATGGAGTCAATTGACCTTTTGCTTCCATTATTTTCCACTAAATGATAAACTAAAATTACATTTAAGTGCTTTGGTTAGTAATACAGGAAAGTGTGATTTTGACTTCGTTACGTTGTCAATCGTCTAATTAATCAACAACGGACTCTACGACCCTGTCAAAACTGAAAGCCAGCTCATTAAAACCGCCAATTTTTCATTAATTGTCTGTCATTTTTTGCTATTTTTGGTTAAACTAATGACCAAAGTTTTGTTTCTGATACATGTAAACTCATTGATGAAAGTGGTATTTTTAAATAAATAACCATTTCGAAACATGAAAAAGATTGTTTCCCAAAAATTCGTATTTTTCCACTTTCTCCATTTTTTTCTATTTCTAGCATCTGCCTGTTCTTTAACTCTGTCTCCAGCTGCTTCCATCATGTCATCGAACACGGTTAGTTTGGATGTCATCATATTGTCGCATCAATACAAAGCTGATGATGATGATGATGACAGTTTTTATGTGGACACGAGACACCAACAACAACGGCCGTTCATATGCATGTGATCGTATCCTACCATATCTTAACTTGTTGTCTTATCTTGTCGTGTCTTTGTCACTGCTACATACTACTGCGATACTGCATTTGTTGTGTTGTTGCGCTAAAAACATCTTTTTCTTTTTGCTGGTGTCTGTATACGCGGTGTCAGTTGATTTAGCCCCGTGGATTGTCTTGTCATCGACAAGCATCATTTCCTACAAAACAGCAAGCGAGCCAGGCTGGTAAAGTCGGAGAGTTCCACGATGATGAGAGCGTTTTCCTGTTATTTAAGGATATCTTTTTGCTTTCTTCCTTATCGGAGAAAGAATAAATCTATTGTCATTGTAGAACATCGCCGTCATCATTTTTTTCTAGCCAGAAGAAAAAATGTTTTTCCTAGAAGAGCGCCGAACGGTTTCCTCTTTCTCTTATCAAAAGCAAAATAAAAAATGCAATGACCATGTCATTTCCAGAGAAAGATATTTTTACCTTCGTGCTTGCTTTTGTTAGACGAGCCTTCAGAAACAAAAAATTGTTTTTCCATCTAAGGTTTTTCTCTTCTGGCTTTCATCGGGCATGAGTAGGAGAGTCTCAGCTTTCTCCAACAAAATGACGAAAAATGACAATACGCTGGATGTCTTATATTGCGGAGGTGATATGATATTATAAAATATCTTGTCAAGGCTTATCAAACATGATGGAACTAGCTTTTCTCTTCAATGCTGAAAGTGAAACCTTTCTGTCATTGCAGTAGTACCTTGCCATTGCATTGGATTGCCTGAGCCCTTTCATTCGTTTTCGTTTCTTTCTACTCATCGAATTTGGAAGTGTTGCCCAGCGGATATTGGAATCCCTTTCGTTTTCTTTCTTTTCTCTTCTACTCGTTTTTTCTTCTTGTTGACAAAAGAAAATGAGCGGTGGCATCACTCTGGTGCATGAAGATGCTAGCTACTATACTACGTGGTGAAAGTAGAGAAAGATTTTTCTTTCTTTTTCTACCTTCTTCACGTGCCGCTTCTTTTGAGTGATGATGATGATGATGACTTTGAGAATGACGACTTTGATATGAAAATCGAAACCTTCAATATAAATATGAAAAAACGGAGAAATCTTGGAACAATAGGAAAACCCTTAAGGCGTGTGCAACCAATGCAAAGCTAAAGCAAGAGCTCTTGACTATTTTTTTCTTGTGTAATTTTGTGCAACTGAAGAGAAATGTTATCACCGTTGCGTTTTCACTCGACCTTAGCATACATCATGTTACTATCGTATACCATCATATATTTCATCATTGCGGACTATCTAGATAATGGTATAGTATATAACAAACAATACAATATAAAGCAACCGGCGTTTTCATCATGAACATAATATCATGATGATAACCTGCGTTTGTTGCATCATATCAGTCTAATCATATTCTAATGCATGTATGTATATCTAGATAAAAAATGTGTTGCAAAAATTCATTCTGCTCTGAATAAAGAAAATGAAAAAACTCATTCTGCATAATAAATAATGGGAGAAACGGTAACGGTACGGTGTGGCTTTGCTCGCTCACATCATCATCACCATCACTTCTGACTCTGACTTTGACAAAAGAGGAGAAAACGGAAGTACATTATTTGTAAGGATGTGGATGTGTGTGTGTATTTGTGTATTTTTTGCTGAATCAGCTGTCACTCACTCTTACTCAACTTACAAACTCTTGGTGGTGGAAAGAAAGGAAAAGATGCTTATTTCTTAGGCTGATCACCATATCATACATAATATCATGTATGTAAGATTTTCAGCCATTTTTCTTTCAAGACACGCACCAGCTTCAAGCTCAGTAGGAAAGAGTTCAGTGGAGTTGAGATAAGTTGAGTTGAGCCACACTCGGTTCTGTAGAGCGAAGTCAAAATCAACATGAACATCATGAGCGAGCAATATTCACACAAAAACAGATAAACCATCCCTTTATTCGTGAGCATAATAATATAATGTAGAATGTTGCTTCTGGCAAGTCGACCCGACTCGACTTGACTTCTTCAAGTGAAGAACGAACGACTTGACGCATGCATTGGATGAGGGATGATGTTGATGAAATGAAAATTCTCCTAATGCCTGTGCCATACCAGTGGCAGCAGCTGGCACAAGTCGAGGCAAGGCACCACCACTGGCACAGGTTTTGTCTGCCTGTTTCTGTAGTCTGTAGTAAGATGTTTTGGTGCCAGCAAATTTATATTTGGAAAAATCGTATTTTGCTTCTTTCTATTTATATTATATATGAATATTTACATTATCCATTCGAATTTTTGGAGTCGCTCAGAAATGAAACACATTTACAGGCTAAGTTACATTACATCATGCTTCATATCATCATTCATTTTTTGTGTTGCTTTTCTTATTTTTGGAATATCTGTATAAATCTAAATCCAGCATTCGAAGTTTCACCGTGTATCGCTCAATCATTTAGGATTATGTTTTGTTTTGTTGGTGCATGATATTCCGGATGAATTTGTTTTTCTCCTGCGAAAGGATTACAATATTTTTATAAGAACCAGAAACTACGAACATAAAGTATATCCTGCAATGGTATCTAAATTTAAAAAATTAACTTCGACTTTGGTACAAAATAGGTGAGCGACGCTTAACTTACTCAGTTGAAACTGCAGAATTTTTTGAGACTTCCCAAGTCAAAAAGTAAACAAAAAATGAACCAAATGCTATATTTTCATTTGCATAAACATGGAGCATAAGTATTAAAGCATTCACTGAATTGAGCAAAACAAAAAAATGCTGAAAAAGCACATTTGTTGAACACATGGATCTCTCTTGATGATGATGTGAGTCGATGAAAGAAACGCGTGGGTTTTTTTCTGTCTGCGCGCTTGTTACGATTAGTTAATAAAACAATGTCTGAGTCTGAGTTTAGTTGTACACACGCACATATCACATTCGCATCCACCTTGGATTTGGATTTGTATTTGGCTTGGCTACGAACTTCCTTGTGTCAGGTGAAATGAAGGATTGCTCCATTCTTTCACTGATAAGGTTTTTTCTCGAAACCAACCAGAATTTTTTTTTCAGTCGAACGTTTTTCCTCTTGTTTGACTCACTCACACTCGGCTCAGCGTCGATGTGCGCACTTCCGCCAGAAAACGTTTTTCCGATTAAACAGACACTTTTCCCTAACTGCCAACCCGAAAAACTCTGCTCGCTCCAACAAAAAGATCTTTTATCAAAGTTTATCGTGAGACACATACAATTTGCTGTTAACAATGTAGCAGCCATGTGGCCACAAACGCAGCAGTCGAGTCAAAGTTTTATAGGTGACGAATGCCCTGCCATGCCATGCCACTCAACCAACTATGTTCCAAAGTAATGATGCTGTAAAGGCTATTAAGTTCCAATACGTTTATTTTCCCGGTAGATTACAGGAAAAGTAATAAAGCGAAGTCTGGAAATCAGCGAAATGATACAAAGCTAAAGTCTGTGGCATGGTGGGCAAAGATGAGATTATGCTTCACTTGACTTCAACTTGAAGCTACTTCATTCAAGGACGCGCTATTTTTTATCACGGTGTTGTTGCTAGATGCTGGTTGGTAATAATAATAACAACTCTGTCATGTCAGCCAGCTTCTAGCAGAATCGGAATCATTATCGTCTTCAGAGAACACCATCATAGTACTACATTAGTAGCAAAGAAATGGACAGCAAACAAACCTGGAAAGGTTAATAAGAGAAAAAAAGGGCGGCCAGGAAAAAGAAATAAAAAGGAAATGGTGGAGAAAGTACAAAGTTATTCCCTAATGGTTCCTTCCTTCCTTCCTGTTATGCTCTGTGTTAACGCCATCCACTCATTTTTTAGAGAGAGAACCTTATTATTATTGGGCACATTTCCCCCTTGAAAATGTGTTCCTGTGCTCATCTCATTTCATTTGATGTGATGTTGGTGAGGTTTACTCAGTTTCGGACAGTTTAGTAATTTTACTTAACTTTCTCTTCTTAATCGCACCTTCAAATGACCACAAAGCAGAAACAAATGGTTTTTTGTTTGTACAGTACTGTGGTTTTAACAAAATAAAGTAAAGTGAGTTGCATGAAGATTGTTAACTAACTTAAAAGACTAGGAAGAGGTAACTTATTCTGTTAGGCGGTACTTTTTGAGAATGAGAAATTTAGTGTGACTTTAACGTCTTCCTATACCATTTCATGGACAAACACACTTATTAATTACAAAGGTTCCTCATGATGTAAAAGTCGTATCATTTATTGATTACAAACAGCATGTTAATCAATAAAACGTAAAATAAAGGAATTTTTATGAGATTGCCTGAAATTTTTAATGAATGACTGAAAACCCATGCTCATAAAAATAAATAAAAAATATGAATGAAAAGTTAGAAATGGTACACTTTTATAAAAAGTGAAGGTTTGCAGTTCAGTTAGTAGTGGGGCCTCTCTATTTTTTTGTATTTACCAATGTTTGCTTGTACTAAGAGAAAAAAGCTTAATTTATCAAGATGTGGATGTGAATGTGAACCTGCACTCAGAATCGATTGCATCCAGATCGAGATCCAGATGAAAGACAAATTAACTCTAAATCCTCTTCCTGTACCAACCAATAATAATACAACTACTACACTATACTAACAGCATAGCAAAGTGAAGTAAAGCCTGAATTAATTTTTCATTTTCATTGGAAAAAACCAGAACATGATCATGCATTCATTTTCATTGCTCTCTCCACTATACTGATGCGCTCGTTGCATGCACAAACTTAATATTTTTTGCAAGATTTTTTCTGGATTTAGTGGAACGAACAAGAAAAATCCGGGTTCTTTACTTGCGTGCATGGATTGAAGAGACATTTACATTCACGGGAGAGAAATCAATTTAGCAGAAAAAAGCTTCCTTGCTTCCGCTAATGCAGTTAGTAATGGATGATTACTGTTCGAGGATGGAACGCAGCAGAGCTTTTATTTTCGTTTTTATAAAAAAACCAAGTTTTAAGATAAATAGAACGAAAAAAAACATGATCTAATCATATCATGTATGTAATGTTCCAATTTAAGTAAACAACATGGATGATGATTTTCAGATGATGCTTCACTTTATCATGAAGACAAGATCAAGACAGTTTTATGATGCAATATATAAAAAATATATACGTAAGTATAAATATCATGTCACTGACCAAACTGAGTTAAGCCTAAGCTTTTTTCAGATTTCCGTTTCGTTGACTGACTGAAAGGATAGGATAGAAAATCAGTTACTGTTACTTTCTTTTCTTTCTCAACTTTCAAGGAGACATAGAAAGAAAAGGACTTTCACTTTGATATCTTTTTCTCTTCTCCAACTTTTCCAAAAACTTTCTTTTCTTCTGGAAAAGGGAAGAAAGCGATCAACAAAACATGCACTCGCACTCATTTGCTCAGCTTAGCTCTCACTGGTAGTAGTGTGCGAAAGAAAGTAAAAAAGAACACAGAATTTCTCCTTTTAGCTTTCTCCTATATTGAATATCTATCATATCTACGAAAAGTTGTAAACCCTAAGAATCTATGTGAATGAAGTAGTAGCTTAGGTAAGATAGGAAAACGGAAACCAGCGCTGAGCTAAAGCAACGGCTATGACTGACTGCATTGGCTAGGGCTACAGGCTAACTTTACGTAAGCGATGAGGAGACGCATATTATGAGCATCGACGATTCATTCGAGTGATATTGATGTTTGAGCCTAAGTATGATTGATAGGGAAGACTTACATGCAATTTTCTTCGTCATCATCGTCATCATCATGATCGTGGATGGATGGAGCATTTTTGCTTCTAAGATTTTATATGATATTGTATTTTATTATGAATGTCTTGATTTCAGCAAAGTAAAGTAAAGTTGTTCCTTGTAATGTATGTAACTATACATAACCAAACTACCTATAAAATGTCATCTCATCATTTCTCAGCGTAATTCTCTCAGGAGACAAAAAAGACAGCCATGGCTTCCGGAGATGGATGATACGGCATTAGTAGAGACGTTACTAAAATATTATATATATCGCGTATCACAACTTTTTCTTTCACGGACTCACATTTTTTTCATTTTCTATCTATATTCATTACTTGCAACCGATGATATTTTGTTGCTTGCTTCAACTAACATCTCAATTGAATTTTTGGGTAAGAGAAAACCGGGCGTGTCGTGTCGTCTTTGCTTGATTCACTGTGTTTCGACCCCAGCTTAAGAGGTGGCCAAAATTATTTTATCGACAGAATCCCTAACCTGTATATATATTTTTGATCGGCATAAAGCGTAGATGACGAAGAAGCATGTCATATTGCCCCATTGGGGCAATCTGAGAAGTTTCTCCAAATCGCCCTTTTCGAAATATTATAATTCATGGCTATAACCGCCTTGTTCTGTTGTATATATTTATGCTTTTGGTTTTTGAGATATTCCTTTTTGACCCGAAAAAATTAAATGTAAAGCTGAAAATCTTGCAATTATTGCCTTTATTGGCATTGTGATAAGTCACAAGGTCGCGCGAGGTCGCAGCCAAAAATTGGCCCAAACTTTAGTACGATGTCCACTCTACACGAGACATGTGGAGAGAACGCGGGACTCGGCGGGACTCACCAAGAAAAATCCTGATTATTAAACCCATTTCCTCAAAAAAATTGCTAAGCTGTAATGCCAGAAAATGAATGTCCGCCTATACCTATTTTTTGAAGTCACGTCTTTTTTTCTCTCCTGTTGGAGTTTTCGCTTTAAAAATTTGTACGAATAATGCTAGAAGTGTTCTAATTTACTATGGAATAAAGAGCATTTGAATATTTTGCCATATTTTACATAATTTTGAAATTTTTATTGAACTGTAGTCCGACGCCACTTGATGATTTTCCGGCTAGAATAATTGTCCGATGCAAACTAAATTTTGTTTGGCGTTGAAGCGAAACAATTTTTCTATATACTTTTGGCCAACTCGGTACATACTTCGAAACACTGTGGATTGTAGTGAAAGAAATTTGTTATGGAGAAAGTTACAAGGCAAGGTGAAAGCGGTGAAATTGAAAGATTAAGATTTATTTTCTCAATGTGAAGGCAGTAAGGTTTAATCTGTGCAACTTAACTTTACTTAAGTTAACTATGCTCTGACATAATTATTATGTATTGTCATTGTCATTGTCAGTCAGCAAGGATTTTTGTATTTAGGCAGATGTGGATGATGACGAGGATGATGATGTGATGTGGAGCAATCTTTATTTTTCTCGGAGACTCAGAAGACACACCACATTTAACTTTATCTATCATCGTAAATAAAGTCAGTTCTACTCTAGCTCTGCTTGTCGGCTAGAGTCGAGTCTGTCACTGATGAATTGCCTCGCCTCCTTTGATCATGGGTTTTATATCTTCATTTCTTCCGAGAAGCTGAGAAACTGCGAGTCAGCGAGTGAAGTCAATATTTAATAAATTGGGCCAAAAGTGTCAAAAACCAGAAGATCAGACGCAAGATGAGGACAACGCGACATAATGATGGAGTCAGAGAGTACACATTTTAGACAGTATTTTGGAAAAGTACGTCCATCTCATTTTCTAACCCCGCTGCATATGTATATGCGCGTACTTTGTGATCCATCATTTGATCGATTTACTGTAACATGATGATATGATGTAGTAAAGTAAAGCTGATGAAAATGAAACCACCGGGTACGTACCCCATATTTAAGTTTAAGAAGTTTTTTTTAAGTAAAAATTAATTTCTGGGATTTACCAAAAAACGTAACCGGTTTTAAACTTCTTATGTAAGTGTATTTACTTTGCTTATTATAAGTGGTGACCTTTGCAAAGCAAAGCAAGGTTTTGTTCTGTTACTTATTTGCCATGAACTTTTTAAGCTTCGTTTAGCTGAGGATAAATTAAATTTTAAAATAAGCATTTGACAGTGAAATGTTAACGTTGCCCTCTGGTTGCTAATTTGGATGGAATTTAGCTAAGCCTTAGTTTGATTTTTGAAGAAAAAAGGCAGTCTAGCATAAGAAATTAATTAGTATTTTGAAGAGTTTGGCAGTTACTGTTTGAGTTTAGTGAGTCAACAGAAGATAATTTTTTAAAAGCTTACGTAAGTAGCATGAGAAATGATTGACGTTGTATTTTGCAATTCCACGTGTGTGTGTTCCTCTCCTGTTCAGCTACCTATGTATTCATGAAAGCGAGGCACGGTTTCAGGTTGTGTCTTTGAATGCGAAATGGCGATTTTGCGAGTTTTGCATTTTATTTTTTTCTTAGGGAAAAGGAGGATCGGGGAGGATCGAGATGGGAATGGGATGGATTGAAGGATTGATGTAGGTATGCATAAATATGCGATTTTCGATCTTTCCGAAAAAAAATCGTCTGTCAGAGGAAAGAAATTGCTGTTTAAAAATTCATTATGTATTTATAGTCTTGAGAGAACACTTTTTAGAAGGTAGTATAGTTGCGTGACGGCTTGTCAAAAACATAATTTCTTTCCGAGTTAGAGTATTATGTATAACAAATTTGAGAAATTGAAAGTTACGTGAACAGTTTTAGTTTCGTTTTTTTGAGCTGATAAAGACAAAATATGGAAATGTGTGCCAGTACCACCAGGAATAAGGGAAAAGGCTCAAATTGAAATTTACTCACGTTGTTCCAACACACGCACGCACGCTGAGTTCAGTCACCTACTGCGGAGAGGAGGAAAAATTTGAAATTCTTGGGATATGCCTTTTGCTTTTAGCAATATCCTTCTTCAATAAAATATAATATCATTCGATACCTTTAGGACAATTCACCATAATTTTTCACCAATGTCAAAAAAAGCGACTTTAAACTTTAACAAAATGTTTTAATGAGCGAGTTTCATTAAATCTGCTTTTGTTAAGTACAAGTTTTATTTTTCGACCTGAAAATCCTGAATAAATTGTTTTGCAACTGAAACTCTTCCTCCTACGAAAAACTAAGCTGATTATCAATATCGGCGTAATTAGCAATGAAGCTAAAAATAATTGTTCTATTTTCTGCAATGATGATGCCATGAGAAGATGAAATGAAACGCCAACACAATTTAATATATAGTCATAGCTCCGGCCGCCTGCAAATTCAAGTCAAGTCGTAGCCTGTTTTACTTTAGCCAGCCACAAAAGAATGCTCATAAAAAATCTGTCAAAGACTCATCTTGAAACTCCTCTTGTCAACGAACAGAGCTAGAGCTGAGTTTGTGTCTTCCAAAAAAACATTCAACAAGCTTTGCGTTTGTCTTTGTCTCTTGTCTCGCGTTTGACGGTTATTTTTCAAGTGAGTAAAGTTGAGTAGAGAGAGTGAGATGAGATGAGCCACAAATTAAATTCCATACTTTTTCATGTCATCCTTCTTTCCTTTTTGCACTTACTTTGGTATTCCATTTAATATGAGATAAGCAAGTACCAAACACAAGCCAATATATCTAGTGCTTTCGAAGAATACGTGCCCAAAATTTCATAAGTTTCATTTTCATTTTCCTTTCATAATATACAGATAACGCAACGAAACACCGGATACCAGAGAAACATTCATTCACTCATTGTAGGGAAAATTCGATCTTCTCTACGTACAAACAGAAAATTGTATATTTATTCTGTTTACTCTAGAATCGAAATGGGAAGCCCCACAAAGACTAAAAATGTCCGAGCAGCGAGCAATATTATCAAAACTTAGAAAATAACAAAATACACTCAGCCAACGCAACTCAACTCTTCTAAAACCCGACATATTCGACAAAACGGCAGATTCAGATGTCATCGAATAATCAAAGAATGAAATGCCGCCGTTGCCTCAACTACCACCGCACGGTAAAACCGTGCATTCTTGATCATCGCTTCATTTAGTTTGATCATGATGACGATGATGATGCACGATGCACAGTCCATTCATCACTTCACGTCTCTTAGGTAGAGTTGTAAAAGGGGAGAAACGTAGAGTGTGTGTGAGAGGGAGAAAACATTTTGTCTGGGAGAATGGGGAGATAATAATGATGAGATGAGACGGTACTGAAGCAAACAGCTCAGAGCAAAAACACATACGTGATAGAACTATCTATTCCATGACAAAAAGACTTTTTATTTCTTCCAGCGTAGCTTAACATATAAAGCTCAACAAAACTTTGTTTTTAGTTTTATTTCTTCCTCTCTATAAACATCCGTTCTTGAAGGGCAAAAATAGAGTAAAATAGTTTGTAACGTAGTACCAGCGATTTATGATGTCTAGGTATGCAAGAATAACTATTTTATTATACATAGGTAGTTCTCTACTATTATTATTCAAGGTCCATCATTAAAACCCGGTGAAAGTGGAAAACTTACGAGTGACAATCCGAAACAAGATTTTTTAGAAGGATTCAAGATTCAAGTTGCGCTGGCCAAGACTAGATTGTGTCTTTCCAGTGACAAAGAATCTGCTTTTGTTGGAGTAATAATAATCAGCTTTGTGTACAACTTTGCGTTTGGATTTAGGTACGGTTGTTACTTTTAATTTGTTGGTTATTCAAAATACACAGCTGAGTTTTAGATGGAGAAACCTATCCAATATTATCGACGGTACATTTGACACCATTTTTCTACTGGCGTCGAAGCTCAAATTTTTTCTCATCCAAAACGAACTTTTCCTTTGTCCCTCTTTTGCTTATTTGTACCAAGTGCCTTCACTCTTTCACTTCCAAGAAAATAAAAAAGTTTTCTGCACTTTCACCTTACCAGCTAGCTATGTCAGTGACGTGGACGTGACAGTGAGTGAGACTTCTCAAGTATTTTTGGAATTTTAGCTCATTTGTTTGTTTGAAGTCTTTTACCTAGACCTTCAGACGCATAGAGCAGACGAGAGGGATGGCTGACCGGAAGGTAGAGAATAATGAGATGAGAGGAAAAGAAAAGAAAGGAGAAAAAAGAAAGTAAAAGAAAGGTATTTGTTGGTTGGAGGTGGAGGATGCACGGTGCATTTTTATTTTCAAAAGGAAGAACGCACAGATAGGCAGATCGTTAGTAAATACCATTCTCTTTTGAATGAGTGCGACTGCAAGTCACAAATAGCTTTGGGTTAACTTCCAAAAACTTGTGTGCACTCAAACTACAAAGGAGGAAAGGAACGTGTTCAATGGTGGGAGTGAAAGTGAAAACAAAAAATGAAGGAAGTGAGAGCAGGCTTTATTTAGAAGCTTGTAGGAGGTCTGACGTGAAAATACCACCGACTTTTTTCTAGGAATTTTCTCTTTCAAACGGGAGAAAAAAGAAAAGGTGAAAGTAAAAGTAAAACGACATCCATCACAACGGCATCGAACATTCATACGAATGTACGGAATTGCCTACTTATGGCAGAAGAGGATTTACCGAGAATCGAGAATGAAGAGGATGAAAAAAAGGTTTTTGGGTTCGGTTCTGAAACTTTCTTTTTTCAGAACCCTTTCAGAACCCTGGCGCAGAGCAAGCATAAAGAGAAAGGAAAAAGGGGACGCGTCTCATTTACCTAAAACCCCATGTCTAAAAAAAGTTTTTTTTTCTAACTGAGAAAAAAGTTTCGTTTCGATCTTTCCACGATACATAGCCGATAATGAAATTGGCGAGAGTCAAGGCGGGTCTCGGTGTTATTTTTATCATCCCGAACCGCTGGATGTGTTGCTGCTCTGTTCTCGTGGCATGGCACTTTGCAACTTAGTTAGATTAGTTAGAAAAATGTGTGTCATGTAGGTCGGTCGGGACGGTAGTCTAAACCATGAAGGAGGCCAGGGCATAGCACCAAGCACCGAATGAACGATAGTTAAAGTAGACAAGACTTTTAATATATTTTTCATGAGTTTGTCACGAAAAAAATGCAAATTTTCGCTTCATATTGCAAATTGGTAGTTTGTAACTTTTACGACATTATAAAAACGATCTTGGAATTTATAGGCGAAACTCGAAAAAAGAAAAGGTCACCACCTACATAAAAAAGTTTTGCAGCGCATATTTCAGTGAAAGTAGTGAGAAAGTGGAGAAAGTCCGGAGGGTAAAGGAAAGAAAATAAAAAGAAGAATTTCTTTTTTTATGAAATAGTTACTAAATAGGGAAGATGTGGATTGGATGACGTTGGTTGGTGGTTGGTAGTAGTGGACCAGTTCACTGCACTTTTTAATTTTTTTATTCCATTCCGCTCTTTGTATCTATGCTTTATTACAATAAATATTGTCTCGTTAACTTATTTTATCCGATTAAAATATTTCCACTTTCTCCATTGGGTTACATACATACTTTCGAATTTTTTTCGCGATTTTTTTTCGCGGAAGAAAAAAGAATTTTCGGGTCAGTAGAAATGTCTTGGAAGTAGAACTAATTTGAATGTAAAAATGGGACAAGGGAAAGGAAAAGTAAATTATTTCATTAATTTCTCCAACTTTCACTGTGCCGCGTAGTTATCGAAAGCAAACTCCAACTCATGTCATGTGGCTACATTTTTTGGGGTTAGTATTCCATTTTATTACTCGCACTTTCCTTTTCCTCTTTCCTTTTCTTAATTACAGAACGGGGCTGTCATTGTTTTGTTTCATGATTGGCAATAGTTTTCACTGCCAACTTCAACATTTATTCGTATTTTTTATGTATACACCAAACACCAAAGTTTTATGGGAATGTAACGATGAAACAAAATTTGTTAATAAAATTAATATTTCACATTAAATTCTTTTGATTTGCAAAAAAACAAACATTATTTTTAGCATTTTCTCTGAACGTTTTCTAATTAAAGATGGAAATTTTTATTTTTTTAGGAAGAAGTCTTAAAAAGAGGTTGTGTCATATCGACGATGTTATGGCTTTTCAAAATTAGTGATATGTAAGATGTGGCCTTCAGATTGGTTTCCATTTATATACGTTATCCTAGAAATTATGAGTCGTTGATAACCTTCGCTACAGTCTTCAACATTTATTAATAATAATAATTTAATATGCGATCAGCCTTGAGATGGGGGGAAGTTTTTACTGGAGAAAACTGTGATTTTATTTTGTTGGTTTGACTTTGCAGTCTTGGTCGCGGTCATCCTTGCAAAACCCATGCCATTTATGCTATGCTTCGACGGCACTTTTAATAACTGAATATTTTGACCCGTTTTTTAAATAACAGGTTATCCTCAAGTTATGAAAGTATTACAATATAATAGTAAAGTGAAGCGTCAGTGCAGTGTATAAAGCATCTATTGTAACATCATTTTCTGAAACGAATGAAACCGGTAAAAGTAAACGGATCGTTCTCCGTTCATCCTGAACACACTTTACACATAATGCATGAATGCAGTAAAGTTAAATTATGGACGTGCCTTATTCCTTATTTAATTGCTCTGATGGATGACTTGAACTTGGTAAAATATCATGGTGCGCCTTGCTGGAGAAAGCAGTATTTTCTCCTAGAATATTCAAAGCGAGAGTTTTCAAGGGGAACGAACGGAACGTAAAAAAACAAAATTTTAGGGTCTAACCGAGAAAGAAGATTTTATGCGTTGATATTAATAATAATAGTGCGCTACCAATGTACGCTTTATTGCTTTTTTTGAAATGGTGGTGAAAGTAGAAAGCAACAAGGAACAAGGCGAAAAGAGTGGAAACTTGAAAGTTGCTTGAACTCATATATCACAGTGTAATCTATGAATTATATATAAAAAAGTGCTTACATAAAATAAAACCTTGCTCATGTTCAATGTGCTACCATTTCAGTTCAGCAAACGAACCACCGGTTTCCAACAGCAGCGAAAGTTCACTGACAACGAAAAACGCAGCAGCAGGAGCGGTGAAAGTGAAAGTAAAAGTCAGTGGTGCAACACAACCAAAAAATATCTACCGAAAACGGAATTTTCCTAGTTTAAATACTACAATGCAGTTCTAAGACCTTAACGAGTCTCAGTCACATTTCTTGTTTTAAATAAACCAAAGCTGCGCAAAGTTTGTTTAATTCTTGGAAAGGTGAAAAGAATAAAAATATAAAATAAAATACACAACTTTTCTAAAAACCTAAATTTTACAATCTCACAGTGAGAGCAGGCAGGCAGGAAGCAGCTTCTTCCACTCAACTGCGACTTTATCCACGAATCTCTTATTTCCTCCCGATTTACTACAACAAAAATTTGCATCTGGTGTGTAAGTAGTATTTTCATCTTTTGCCTAATCTGACATTATATAGTATTAAAAATGGTTATAAAATGAGTTTATAAAAGTTTCAGTATTAAAATAGTGTATGTCCTTATTCAGTGATTTTGTATTCAACAAGAGTAGTATCACCTCGCTTACGAAACGAAACTTTCCCCAAAGGCTTGCTTGCTCAGAGTCTCACACTCTCAAAGGGCAAGGGGAACTGAGCTGAACTGAGCTGAGGGCGAATGAAATCATGTTTGTAGAAGTACCTTGGAATGAGACAGAAATGAAAATGTTTTATTTTCTCTCCTCTTTTCGTTTTTCCGTTAAAAATGTAAAAATTCATGGTTCGTGGACTTCACGGTTCTATTTTGTTTCTTCAACGTGCCTAACTTTGCATAAAGGTCCAGAACCTACCAGAATTTTTGAGTTTTTGAGAAATATTTTCACTCTGACTCCAACTAAGCTCTTGCTCCGGAGAAAGTTGAGGTGAAAGTCTGAATCAAACGTGTGTATTGTGTGAAGTGCTGCACTTACTTACAACTCTAACTTATTCTGAGTTGAGCTGAATGAGCAAAAGGTAAAATATTTTTTCTTTGAGTTTGAGTAGTGCATGCATTTTTTATAAATTTCAAGTTTTTTTCTTTATTCCTTCTGTGAGTGATGAATTTCCTTTTTCGTTTCTTTGCTTTTGCATAACTTTAAAAAATACAGAAACTTGAGGGTTTCGAGAAAAAAACTCGATGAAAATTGAGGAAGGGAAAGAACGAAGCACCTTCACTGGAGAAGAGATGAAAGATTCTGATGCGTGGGTTTCTTCATTTTAATTTTATTTCCACTTGTATGTAAGTTGAGGAATGTTTTTTTCAGAGCGGGAGAAGAGTTGAGTTTGAATGAGGAAAAAATCAGATTTTTTAGATGATTCCTTTCTTTGTTTCACATTGTTAGGTTGTAACGTCTCATAATTGAATATTCACAATAAAAGCATATTTAAACTGTGCAGATGCAAAACTCCTTCATAAGATACAAAGAGGAAAATTAGTTTCTCATCTTTTTCTCATAATATCATAGACTTCCTCCTCCACTCCCTTGATAACAGTTTTTTCTGCTAATTTTATTGCTTTTCGTGTAAACATATTAAAATAATATCCTGCCCTGGTGGAGCCACCAGAAAAGACTCTGTTAACTCAGCTCATGCTGCTCTGCACAGACAGGAAGCGAGTAACAGAGTGAAGTTTGGAGAAAAACGCCGAAGGTATGATATGATACGGTACTCGCTTCGCTTTAATGGAATTATAAGAAAAAATGAAAATTATCTACATATATTTAGATATATACGCACAAACTCTTCTTAACGTTTATTTTCGTGGACTTCTATACTTTTATTAAAGTGGGGCGTGCGTGCAGCACCTTTCTGATTTTGATTTGTTTGCTTAAAGATTTCATATTTAGTTTGATTATTAATTCTAAAAATAACGAGTTTCAGCTACGCTCTTAGATAAATCGACTTAGTCACAATGATGCATTTATCATGGCATAATAAATCTGATTATGTTCATGTCGTTGCAGCTCCATGCGAGACTTCCACGTCATTCATTTAATGAAATAAAACTTTAATGTAATACTGAAAAAGTTGCAATTGTTTTCTGGTTGTGCAATCTTCGTAAGTCAGAAAGCCGCAGCCGGCCTAAAATTATGTACTTATATAAATGTGGCCCTCGATTTAATTTTTTATTTCTATTTTATTTCTAATCAAAATACCGTTTCTTCTCCCAATTATTTTGATTGCGTCACTCACTCATTTCATCACCACACCATTTCAACTCTCATGGCCAAATCATATCATATCATATCAATGGCATTATATCATGGTTATGTCAGAGTCTGTCACCTGGATAACTTTCAACTGAGCACAACAATTTTTTGTTTGTTATAAATCACATCTGAACTAAATTAGTGAAGTGACTTTGCTTTGACTTTTCCAGCCCAACTTTCACTTTGCTTTCACTCTGGAATACAATGAATGTTATGCTATGATGTGGTCACTCTGTGCAGCTCTGTAGTGTAGTGATATTGTGAAAATTCGTTCCATCAAAGTTTCAGTAGCGAAATGATGAAACATTAAAATCTACATTATTACACTATAATTATGCAAAGTAGATTCATAACTCATAATAATTCATCATCATCATCTTCACAGAGACTGTGTAGTGTAACACAGTATTACTGCAGTAAATTATAATTAGCTAGCGTTGCAATTAAGTAGATTACTGTAGTGTAGAGTAGTCGAAGTAGAGCGAAAGAATGTGTTTTTGTATTACTTTCATCAAATCATGCCCTGAATGCATGCATAAATCGGCTGACGCAGAGTAAAATAAGTTCCAGAACGGAAACTGTCAGCATGAGCAAATTTAAGATGTCAAGACTCAACTTGACATTTCAATGTGAAAATGAAAAAAGAGCCAAGGCAAAAGCCCTGCCTGCCCTGACTCTAGGGCGAAGTTAAGTAAGCTAATGTAAAAAGAGTAAGACAAAAGAGCACGCGAGCTCAATCATTTTTCTTTTCATTTTTCATCTTTTCATAAGCAAGTTGCAAAAGAATCGCCAGGAGAAAGCAGAAAATATTATTAGCGTGTGTGAGTATAATGCATGTACTTGATTATGGATTAATTAGGTTAATAACATGAGAAAAAGCGAGAAGGCGTTGATTTTACTCTTACTCATTTTTCCTTGTTTCAGCGTTTTGATGCATAATGTCGTAATCTAATTATTATAGCTTTCGCTGAAATAATGAAGCAAGGAGAGATAATGGCTTCTAATCAGCATAACATTACAGTGCATTCCATTAAATTAGAAAATGCACTTTTTACAAGAAAAATTGTTGGAAACATTTTGAGTCTGGAAACTTCATTTCCGCTTTTCTCTTTCTCGTTCTACTTCGTTTTTATTTTTATTTTTATATTTGTTTCGATGAGAAAGTGTAAAAATGAGAATTGAGACGAAACGAGAAAGGGAAATATTTTAATATGCATTTATAATTGGAAATGTCGAGAACTCCTGCGTTCTTATTTACATTACTTGCACATCAAACCAAAGAGTAGTAAAATTATTTATTTTATTTTATGGAATATGCGAGTTGCAGATGGAACAAGCGGAGCTTGACTTGACTTGTGGCACGTAGACGTTGTTCGTTTGTTCGTTGTTCGGTTGTGTTTTGTCAGCACGCTTCAGTGACACAAGTTGAAACTCGAAGCTCATAGCTCACGCAATGCAAAAGCAAACGCATTTCCCAGGCCGGTTTGTTAAGGTTCTGGTTCTGGTTTCACTCACTCAGACTCAACTCATGATCGTGGCTCATGGCTCACGGCACAAGATTTTTTTTTCTTTTTTGCCATAATCCCCGGAATAATTATTTTAATACGTATTATTAAAAACGCTTCCTGGTCTTTCTTGGAGTGAGAGTAGAGTTGAGTGAAAGCCACTCACTTCACTTTTGCTTCATAGAATTTCACAATTTTCAAGGTGGGGCTGAGCACAGAAGAGAATAAAGGAACAAAGAGAAATGTCACGTTTTACAATAATATAATTAACGAACTTGCATCCTGATTAGCTCGGGCCCGAAACTCTCTTTGCCATGTTGATAGTTGATATACATACATTTACATTTTCCTCTAATATAATATCTTGATAAACTAACTAACATTTCTAAACCATCCTTTATTATAACTTTCTTTTCACTTCCTTCCTCTGTCTCTCTCCCTTTGGTTTTCTGAAAACGCAAAATGTATTTACTCACACCATTTTCAATACTTCATTTTATTTCCATGAAATGAAGTAGAGACTCTTCTCAGGACTTGGAGGAGCAGCAGACTGTGCTGCTGTAGATTTGTTGAAGCGAAGAGGATTTCTTATTAAATCTACATACCTACTTGGAAAAACCGAAACATGAAGAACACAGGAAAAAACTCTTCAGTTTGATTAACGCGTTTCTTTTATGGTCTCACTTTCTCTTTGGATTAATCCTTGCTAAGAGCTTTCTCTTACTTTCTCTTCTGAAAATTTACATCTTTCTGTAAGAAGAAGAATCTACCTGCGTTGCGTTGTTGCTTGCTTGTGAGACTTGTCTTCCTGGAAATAATTTGCAAGCAAAACTAACTGGTTTATTTCATTAGAATTTTCTCCCTTCATTTTCATTTTCTTCATTAAAACGGTCTCTGGCTTAGAATGCATAAGGAGAAATATAGTAGCAAGTAGTAAGGAACAGAGGTACTTAAATGCATAAATACATGAAGCTAGTTTAGTTTGAGTTTAATAAACTTTCTCCAGCTTTATTATACGTATTATAATTAAATTTTGCACTATTAAATATGTATAAACAGAAACTCCCTTAGCGTGCCCTTGCTTCTTGTAGTTTTGTTTATTTGTGTGAACAACGCCTCCGCTTTCGCTTGGAATTTTCACTTGTTTTTGCTAAAGTAATGGCAAAAACAAATTTCCAATTCCGAAATAGTCTCAAAAGCATTGTAGACAGTCTCTTGTGGCTATTTTTTGTTTTCTAGAAACTGGAAACCGTAAATATAAAGTTTTGTTTGTTTCACAAAATAATCAACCAGATGGAAAGAAACTCTAGGCTATTTTTTATTTCGTCACATTTTTTTTGAAAGTTTAAGGCCATTTTACTGTCAGTAAGTGAGACTTTATTTAATTCGTTTTCTAGCTGCGTCTGGAAATTTGGCTTCGAGGATTTTACAGTGTCTGGAAGTTCACTACTGTTTAACACATAATGTGTTACACATTATCGTCTCATTACGGTGATGATTATGTCATTTTATTTTTTAGACCGACACTCATTCTAACTCCAAACTCCGTCCAGCCGGACAGACATAAACAAACATGTAAAAATTGTGTGAACTGGACTCACAGTTGTTAGAGAATATATTTTTTGTTTTAAATTTCTATCAATAATCAAAATCATCTTACTACATACCCATTAATTAAGAATGAAACAATCACCAACCACACATCGGTTCAACCCATCTAATTTATAATCTACACTATTTTGAAAGAAATTATTATAAAGATTGGTGTTGTACTTCAACAATAGTAAACCTTAAGGAAATTCATTTTTATTAACTATGCTTGTCCTCGACATTTCTATTTCTGAGAACCGGCACTACCTTCTTTTATTTAGAAAATCTGTGGTCCATCATGCGTGCATAATTCCCCCTTATCAGCAACTTATTAGGCTTTAAGTTAATGTCTTACTTACTTAAGTGCTTACCATTTTAAGTAAAGTATTACGATATACCAATTATATAATATGATAACCTTATAAAACACACTTGAGATATATATAAATACTAAACATTTCTTGTCGCATTGATGTGTGTATTGCATGGTTAAGAATGGACAGAACAGAGATAAAATGGACACAGAACAATCCTTACAATGGAATGCCTTCAAAATGGTATAATTTTTTAGTCTAAATCCTTTTATCATGGTGAAACCACTTCGCTCACAAATTCAAGGTATATCATATTACATAATGCAGTATTAAAATTTCTCCATTTTTATGCTACATTATGATTGTAGGTATTAACTTAAACGTACATTCACACAGTTTTTGTCATATTTTGTCTGGGATAAAAGTTTCAAAACTGAAAAAATCAGAACCGTACATTTTTTATTCTATTTCGTGAATTTCGCTTTGGGTCTGGTGTAACGATGTGATAGTAGAGTTGCAGCAAGACGGGAAGGGATCAGTGACCAGTAAGTCGTTTTTCGTAGAATTTGACCGTTGCATTGCATCTCAACTTATTTACATATGTACATAGAAGAAAAATGGTGGCCGGGTGGATGGAGAAAGATACGCGTCTTCTTCTTTGTCATGATCATGCATGCTGAAGTCATATATTAGTACAAAGTCGAAGTCGAGAAAAAAATAGAGCTGGGGCTCGAGAAAGATGTACACCTCCACATCTACATCCGCGTCCACGTCCACCTCCATTTTTTCGAGCTTGTGCATGAATGCATGTTCAGTGACTTTTTTGCCTTGCCTTGCCTTATATGAGTCGAGCTTGACTGAGGTTATTTTAAAGTTAAACATGTAAATATAGGCAAAAGAGTGAGAGAGTTAGCGAGCAAGCGGGATATATTTTACTTTCCCATTTTGCCTAAGTATGTACCTATCTATGAATACGCGTATTTATAAAAAAGCGGATTTTTTTTTTCTGTCTTCCGCCTTTCATCTTCATCCTCCATTCTCATGCTCGCAAGTTTTTTTCCTTCACTTCCCTTTCCTTTCATGAGATGCGGCTTATTTTTACGGAGAAAAAGTGAATATTATGCACATACACCATAAATAACTCGACGGGGAAGTGGCAAAAGAAAAACCTCGAAAAAATCCCTAAAACATGCGTATATGTACATAGTACTTAGGTATGGACGTACATTTTCATCTATGCATGCATAGAGATACGGGTGAACGCTGTTAAACCTGATGATACTACGTATGTGTAAAAATAAAAGAAAATGCTGCCTGCAATGAAATGAACGACATCATGATTTATTATCCTTCGACCAACAGAAGAGTATTAGACTTTTAAGAAAAAAGGGAAAATTTCAAGCAGAAATTTTTATCTTCCCTCCTCCCATCCCGGTAAGGAAAAAAATCTTTCTTCTTGGTTTAGTTTTACGCCTTTGTTCTTTTCGCATATTTTTCGTATAGAAAATTTGTAACCTTTTTTAATTTTGCTGTGTGTAGTATATATTCATAAACAGACAAACTCAAGTCAGGCAAGATTACCATTTAAATCTTCGTTCTTTTTAGTGTGGATGTGTGCAATTTTATCTTATCGACGTTTAAGCTCAACGCAAAACGTCGATTTTTTTATTTCTATTTTAATGTTGAAAGACAATACATGAAGAAAGGAATGGCCGAAGTTGATGAAAAGTATAATGACCCGGGAGAAAATAAAGAGAAAGTTTAAACAATCGTGAAACTTCAAAAAAAAAGTATGATTCACTGTACGATGTAAACCCATTTTATGTTGATGTATATATGCATGGTGAACATGAAAATTAATTAAAACAGGTCAAAATCTTAATTAGCATACGTCAGTAAAGTAGCCAAAAATAAGCATTGTGCCAGTTCTAGCTAATGATAAAAAAGTTGACTCGCACATAATTTCTTCTCGCACCACTAAACACGCCTAAATATTCCTGCGAGCAAAGCGAGGTAAAAACACAGGACTTGAAGTAGACTAGTCAGCAGACTACGCAGTGAGACAGACACAATATAATTGTATTCTAAACATGTTTGGATTAGTATGACTTATATAAAGTGCTGAGAAGTGTGTTACATAAAAAATAAAATCATAGTTCGTCATTATCAACATATTTCATATTATGCATATAGCTTTTGGCGTAGATTGGATTTGATTGGAAAGCAGCGAAAAGAAAAGAAGAATCGCTGAGCGAAACGAGATGAGATTGAGCTTCTTCTGAAAAGGTTTAGGCAACCGTGAAACTGTTGAGTAGACATCAATAAGTAGACAACGCACTGTGACTACTACTGGAGCAGAGAAAAATTCTATTATATTTGCCTGCTTCTATGGAGGTGGAGGTAGACATTACCATAAAAGAGAATGGCCACAATATTTTTTCTATTAACTCTGATTGGAAAATTGAATTATAGGTTGAATGTGTGTGCATATTGAACAGAGAAGACGTGTCTGCGTAACATTCAATCTCTTAGGTGAGTATTCACTTCAGCCAGATTCATTTTTCTTTTCTTCTCTGTTTACAATGTCGAATCGTCAGACCCGTTATTATTCCCATTTTAATAGGTATGTACATATGTAGAGACTTCAGCTTTCACCAAAAGAGAAAGTCTAAACTGGAAAAGGGTGGAGGACGGAGGTAGAGGTGGTGAATGTGGATGTGATACTATACTCTTAATGTGATACCAGTTTACTACACTACTACATTACAACCATGCATGTTACTACCACCTACTTACAATATTAAGTGGAGCCACTTTATTTTTATGCAAAAGCTCACACGTTTCGCGTGTAATTATGGGCATAAAAATGGAGAGCATTTGACTACCTTGTAAATGTAATCTAATGTAACGAACGTTTGAATTTTCATGAATGACTAAAGAGAAAATAAGTGGAGAAAAGCGAGCTGGAGCAGGAGCGGGGTACAATCATAACATAGCATAACAAATCATGCAACAAGAACGCAAATGCTTTGCTTGCTCAACTTACGCCCAGTTTAGCTGCAACTTTCACTTCACTTAACTATTGTATGCGTTCATTGCTTGCTTTATTACATTACATTGCAAACAAAACAAAACATCATCATATCATATCAGAAGCAATGGTGCACTCTATTACACATTCAGATTTGCCAAGCACGAAGCCAAATATGCTCAGATATGGTATAACATTGTATAGCTGTGTATTACGAGCTCGCATTATTATTGCATTATTATTATTATCTTTGTTGCAGAATATAATGTTCCTAAGTAGGTAAGAAGGTATATTTTGTAAGTAAAGTTTTCATTTGAAAAACGGTTCACTTGCTTTGCTTTGCTTCCACACTTGCACACAATTCAATGTTTTATACTTTGTACCTGGTAATCTACGTAGATTGCTTTACTTAACTTACGTCATGTGAGCGAAGCCTGGCTCTGTCGGTTAATGTGGATAAACATTTTTAGAAGCGAAAGCAAACCGAGCAATTGATGCATACAATTCAGTGCATTATTGTATGCTCCACATGGACGACGTCCAGACCGAGAAAAAAGTGCTTTCACTTTGCATGCATGCTTTCGCTGCTTTCTCCTGAATATAATGTAACGTAATGAATGTTTTTTCTCCGTTATTAGACAGAGCCGGTGCTGTGGTGAAAGGGACCGTGAGCAATAATCATATTGTCATGATACTTGATACGTTTACTTGGGAAAGGTGTTTAGTCTCTAAGGGAAAAAGTAAATTGTCCAAAGGCACCGAATTATTGCATGGTTTCGTGAATGCTCCACCGAGCATATTTTCCCCATTTACGCATTCGTAAGTTCAAACATGCTACACACTGCTAAATACATAGGACGAGCAGAGTCGAGTTGCTTCGTTTGCACAAGCTTCTATGTAGCGAGTTTCCGGCGGCTACATTTTGCAATGTAAGTACCTAGTAGTAACTAATGTTTAATGCTAATGTTGATCTTTTCCTTGAATTTGATTTGTTTTCGCTGGATACATATTTAGTTGGGGCAAAAAATGTCCTTTGTTGTCAGAGCTAGGACGATGGCAGAGTTAAAGCAGACTTTCTTTTCCTGCTTTCTCCTGATGAAATTTGCAAACATTTACTTTGCTTGACCCATTTCTGTTCCCATTTACCTGCCTCTTGTACATATGTAAATACACACGTTCCTGCCCTGTTCTGAGTACAGAGTTCATGCATTTTGCAATAATTACCTTATTTGACTTTCTCGACGCGAAAATTAACAAAGTTCGGTTTTTCCTTGGATTTCGCTCCATTTCATTTCACCTCGGTCGAGGCTGGAATTAAAATGTAATAACTCGAGGAGTAATATGAGTTGACCAAAGTAAACACATACATTGTTAAATTATATTATGGCTGTTTTTTCATCACTTACTTACTCGACAGTCGACATGCATGGATTAGTAGGGAACCCAAACATAGTAAAAATAGTTTTTTTATTCTAACGAATAATGTACATATGCAGATTCTGTGTGCAACTAAAATCTTGTTTGTATTATACCTGGTATTAATTTCACATCACATCACATTCGCAATTTCGTGCGGCATGCTTTATATCAACCTTAATTTTTCTCTGTCAATCTAATGAGTTTTTAAAAATAGAGTTTGTTTTTGCTTTCACCTTGCTTTCTTCATAGTGCATACGGCGACTTTTGAGCAACACGAATCACCGAAGTAAAATGTTTTTGGAGACACTCAAACTTGAACAATAGACAGAATACGTACGTGAATACGGAAAGACTTAAATTACAACAATTTTTGTTTGTATTGTCCTTTCCCTGAATTATTCAGAGATATCAAGGCTTGTTTGGGATTTGTCGGGAATTTCCAGGTGCATGACCCCTTTTAGTGGAGTACTCTCAGAAAGCAATGTGATCACGCAATAAGTAATTTTGCAATATTTAGAGAAAAATGGGAGAAGAAAAATGTGTTGATACTGAAAACACTTATTTCGTTTCCTGACTTTGCAGAAAAAAAATGAAATCATTTTTCATTTTGATTGAGTTGGAAGTTTGTGGAGCAAAAAACATTAACTGAAAAGATTGTTTGACATTTTCCGAAGTCAAGGTTATTCGGAGACAAAAAGTATTTAATCATAGATTGATGGATGATTGAAAAGTGTGTCACGTAGTGTATATATAGTAGCATTTAAAAATTGAATCTAAAAATACCACAATTTTTTACAATTTTACTTCAAAATGAACAAATGAAAAAATGTCAAAATGCGTCGTTATGCTCTCTCAATATGAGTTAGAATATTTTTTCCTTTCACCACTTTTAGCTTGAGTCAACAAAACAAGAAAGAAAAGGTGTGAAAAGCGGGAAAAGTTTTTCTTCTTTGGAAGGATTACCAGATCAGCAAAATATTATTACTTGCTTTCTCCAACTTTCTTTTCTTCACGATGACAGCTCTTCAACTTAAATTAGCCCGTGTCACATTTTTTCGTTTTGAATTGCGAAAACATTCTTATTCACTGTAGGAAGAAAAACTCTTGCTTGCTCCAGTTTCACTGTCTTTTGTATTATATGGCTTCCTAGGTTTGACTTTGGTTTCATGAATTGATATGAGCTGCATATTTGTGACGAGTGAAAGTGAAAAATATGATTTTGTTCTTCGGCAGATTCGGGTTACAAATCTTTTTCAAGTATCATATCTTCGTCGTCGTCATTATGATCGCATCTGACATTTAGGTTGACACTTGACAATGTCACGAATGAATGAATGAACGAAATCTACTTACCTATGCATGTAAATAAAAGTGTAAAATTTTGAAAATAATATTTTGCAAAGCTTTCTCAAACTTTCTCCATTATATGGCCATGTAAAATGATCCGGTTATGCATCCAAAAGTGTTTACTTGATAACACAAATAAACGATGTGCCATGTCATGTTAGGCGATAATGGGGTGCAGAAGGTGAAAACTTTTGAACTTTTCGGTGTGCAAAATATTTTCGAAGATAATATGATACTGGTAAGTCTTAAGTGATTTTATTAGCTATACGATGTATTTAAAAGTTTTCCTATAATTACACACTGTAAATTTTTGTGACATGAAAGAAGCAAAAGTCAACTTTAGAATGAATAAATGAATGAATTTGCGTCTCATTTTCGTCAGCAAATAGGATAAAAATATTTAAGTTGATTTTATGTTCATGTTGACTCTCTTTTTCCTAATGACTTCCGCACTGCTTTACCTACATATTTAGTACGTTATCTTAGCCATTTTTTGCAATGCAGCGTAACACCGTTGAAATATATCAGATTAAGTGCATGACATGTGAATGTGAGTCGAGTGAGTGAAGAGTTATGCCAAGTTAAAATATTCAAGCAAAAGTCCAAAGTCGTCAAGAAAGCAAAAGCTTTTCCCTGTCCTGCTTTCTCTAGAAGAAAGAAAATTGAAGTAGTGCTCATTTATTGCAATCACTTAATCGCACCAGCAACCCCCTTGTCAAAAAAAAGTTATATAAGAATCTACATGTCATTAAAAGGATAGCAAATTACACCCGGTTATACAAAGCATACGTGTTATAGAAGCTTAAAAAGCTTCGTTCGTCAATATTTGAAAAATCATTTTTGATTTCTTACTCAATTTAACATGTGATGGTATTTTGTAATCTAATTGTAAGTGATTTAATTGGCTGCTAGTAGTGCTGGTGCATAACAAAAAATGTTGGATGTCAAAATTCAATAAGTCAATGTCAAAAAAAATTAATTTTAGCATGAATTCAATATATTATATTATTATGTATTATGTACATACTATACGGCAAACACTTTTAACTTCCCTTGTGTAAGCCAGATCCAATTAACATGTAGACAGTAGGAGACGGTCGTGTTTTTCATTTTGTTCCTCAGTCATTTTATTGTTTTTTGATTTTTAAAAGTGATT
>VYYJ01001496.1:0-30183 GCA_021029165.1 Cyphoderus albinus | reverse complement strand
TCCTTCCTGCCACACTATTACAAACCGCATGTTCTCTCTCAATCTGTTTCACAATCCCCGAATCCCACAATTGCTTCAGAACAAATTTCGCAATTTGCAAGGAAGTCTCTTGACTCTTATAAATCTGTTTTGGTACGGTGAGAAAATGTTCTGCTAAAGCTTGTCCAGTGCGGTTTGCATTTCTGGCAAAAAGATACGTATGGTAGAGTCCCATGAAGCAGGTTTCGTTGACGAGGCTAATATTGTTGAAAATATTCTTGTTGATGTGGACCATATGAAGATTCTTTAACGCACACATTTTTGTGATGCATCGGAATGTTTGGCCGTTCTGGAATATAAATTAAATCAAAATTAAACATTGGAATATTTAATCTAGCTGGAATTTGTTTTGTAAAAAAAATATTATTGTTACCGGCTCGTTGAAATATCGTGCCAATGGACAAGCGTACCAGTAATGCTTTCTCCTGGGCCTTGGACAATCGTCATACAAACAATAATCGAGATGCGCCAACATCATGTTCGGCCCATTCATAAGAGGTTTGACTTTTCTTCCTCTTGTGTCCACAACCCAGACATATAATGGTACATCGTTTTTGCTATTACTGCCACCGGAACCATTTGGACATTCAGTTTTCACAGCGCTAGACTTCCAGTCGCTGTACCAGCCTGGTAGTCCCGTGAGATCGGGAAATAATTCTGAATCCTGTAAATAACAAAACTCAATTATAACAACAATTTTCTTCAGCTGTTAAAATTTATTTAAGTGGATTATTTTTTTGCAAAAGAAAATATCTCACATAGAAAACAACTTCATCTTGATGTTTCAAGTCTCGGTTTGGTTTCCATCCGGATAAACTGAGCAAATTGGTTATCACAATTATTACACAAACTAAAATGAAATAACTTAAAGAACACATTATGACTTTATTGAAAATATAAAATTGAAATATAAATTCAACTTCAAGCCATTATAACATTATATATTGTCAGTCAGAACAATTTATTTGTGAAGGATGTTGTTAAAAACAAAAGACATTGTTATCATCAACCTATGTTTACCTGCTTGATGGGTGTTGCGAAATTACTTTGTATCAAATAGAATTTATCAAGTGATATCATGATGAAACCTTGAAACCATTCTGACTAGGTATTATCAATCTAATCTGTCACGTGTCCAATCAATCTCAAAATCATGGTTCAGAGCTTACAATTACTTCGTACCACTCGAACCAATTGCAATATTTATTTTGGTAATATTTTGAGATTCGATCAAGTACATCCAAGCAACATAAACTGAGTTTTTGAAATTTTTATTTTTCCCGTTGAACATCTACATTCGGTTGACTCTTGTTCGTATATAAGCACGAACCAGAAAAAAACTCTCAGTTCTAAGAGTAAGAGTCGGAGTCCCGTCATTCCGTGTGATGGTAATGGTTACTAGCAGAAAGCGAAACAAAGCACATGAAAGTTTGATGAATGGCCTTTTGTCATGAACTTTCTCTTCTAGCACGTTTGTTTCTACTTTGTTCCACCGTAAATGTGATGTGATATGACACCATAGCTCACGACTCTGATTCTTTTATGAGCTCGCTTCACCAAGAAAGAAAGCGAGACCAAGACTGCCTACTACTCCTACTAATACAAAGCCAACCTTGCGAACCGCTGCTGGAAATAAATATGTAGGAAAAGAAATATTTAATACGAAATAAAAACAAAATTTCTCTTTGTTCAAACTTCACATTTGCCACTATTTAAATCTGTTCTGTGCCCGTGCCGGAAAAGCGAAGACAAACAATTTTCCAGCTTTTGGTGTCATATAGCAAGCAGAAATTGATTTTTAGGGTCTGACTGTGCTTGCAGTATCAAACCTAAGTAAAACTGACTGAAAATGAAAATATTGATTTTCTCCCGTTTTGGTATGATATTATGTTCTGGTGTTTCCCGCATTTCAATGCTGTTTGACTCTAATTCGGAACGCGGATATGTCTATATCTATAACTTCGACTAAATTGAAACAAATGTTCAGAACGTGTCTTTCTCCGCTTTGTCTTTCTTGGCCTGTCGAAAATAAATTGAGTTGGAACGTACTCAATTATCGATTCACATAATTGCGTGTTTCGTTACTCGCTCAACTCAGCTCTACTCTGCTCTACTATGAAAAAATAAAATTGAGTAGAGGTCCATGCATAATTTAAATAATGGTTATGTGTGTATCTAATGGTGCTTAGAAATATCAATTTACAAATGTTCTCGTTTATAGAGAGGTTTCCCACAAACATTCTAGTAGGCATTTTCCACATCGTTTTAGGATCAAAGAGCAGGGAAAAGCTTACAGGAAGAATTTTGGAATTGAAATGTCACAAGTGCAATGTAAAAATATTTTTTGGTGAAAACCTTGATTTTTGTTTGATTTGAACTGATGATATGATGGTATGGAAAAACCCTTTTAAAAATTAGATAAATAGCGTGATATGACGTGAAAATGTGACTAAAATATAAATGGTGTGCCAGGGGAGTGTTTGAGTTCTAGGTCAATGTTGCATGAGTGCACGCACTTATGAAAGAGTCTGGAATTAAGCTTTAACCTGTAATGGGGTTTCGTGTTCCAAAAATTGTGTTACAGACAGCGGGGTCCGCCAACTGAATAGAAAAGGAGAACAAAGGAAGATTCTAAATCCGGACCATGACCAGCCGACCATAAACCAACGTCATTTCTTGGAAGAACTTGGAAAGATTCGGGCTTTTTTGTAACGTCCAAACTCAAGAACTTGGCATTCAATGTAATAAATTACGTACATAAAAAGTTCCAATAACAAAGTGGAACAGTAATGGAATCGCTGTTGGGACTACGGGGCGCCACAAAACTGCGCTCTAGAAAAGTGAAAGTTTGGTATTATTATGAACGTAGCAGATCGTAGTATTCCATTTTACTGTGTATGAACTGGACAGGATGGCGCCTGAGAGAGATTTATTTTATTACACATAAGTACCCATAAATATATTGTTTTATTGTTGTATAACCATTTGGATTTGGAGATTTATAATTATAACATTCAATTATAGTATCGATTAATATTTTCAATAGCATTGTATAAAATGCCTGTTACGGATATGAAAATGAAAAAACATACAGCATAGAGTGCAGACTCGCAGGACAATAAAATTTTATGTTGCCGTTTGCTGCTTTCACTGCTTTTACCATTATCTACGCTCTGAGGAACAAGTTGAGCAAGGTCATATCCTCCAAGTATGTAATAAAACTGTCCTAAAAACCAGAATTCAGCTGCTTTTACGTACAGCTATAAAAAGTGTCAACAAAAGCAGTGATATTTTTTGGAACAAAAAAATTATGCTGACAGTGGGAATCGAAGTCGAGTACCGGCTAAGTTGGTTGGAGAGCTTAACCATCAGGCTGGATAAAATATATTTTTTCAACTTTCATATTATTTTTTAATATTCACGTACTTGCGTAATATATATATAATATTTTTATACATTTATTTATTCTCTTATTTTTGCAATCATTATTGTTTTGTTGTTACAATCTACAAATACGAACATTTATATTTTATTAAGATATGCTGTGCAAAATAAAACTAATTATCAACTACCACATAATGAATCTATCTAAGAGTTATCTAAGTTAATACACATGTAATTAATTTTACTACATTACAAAACACAACATTTTTATACTCCTACTAATCTACGTAATATTCGATTTATTCATTTAATAACAACTATTTCTAAATAGTATCTGTAACAACTTACACAAACTATTGTTTATGTGATCATATTTAAATACTATTATGTATAGCTTTCATATGTGTCATTTTACCCATCAAAGTTTCTATTTAGATAGATATTCTACTGGCTTAAGCCGCACAACAAAATACAAATTTGAAGGATTCAATTGAGAATGCGTTTTGGTAGTGGTATTAATAATTCGTGATCATATTTGATTAGGTAATTTGGTTACAAGAATTTTGATTGTAATGTTTTAATGTTTTAATACATCATGATCATATGTTTATTACAGGTATGTAAGTAGGATACAGTTTGAATTTGAACAGTCAAAGTCGTTATTTAATCGGATTCCACAGTGTTACCGAAAGTGTTATCAAAAGTTGATTTTTCAGTTCAATTTCTTTCTAAAAATTGTCTTCGAAAAAATTAGTTTTGATTTCATCTTTTTGACACATGTTTGGAAAAACTAGAAAAACCTAAATATTTTGATTAATGTTTTATATAATCCGGTTGAATAGGAAAAACTGAGAATTTTCATGATAGTTTTCAAATTGATTGATTGATTTTGTAAACGTTTAGTTTTCTGATTAGTAAAATTGGTTATATTTTGGAACATTTTAAGAGCCTCATTTACCTAATACATTTCGAGTAAATTTCCGAATTTCGTACAGCCTCATATTATTGTAATTTTTGGCCTGGGTAGAGGAAAACCATAAAAAAATAAAAGGGAATTTTGTTGAATAAATATTGTAAATGGAATTCATCGAATCAATTGAGAATTTCATCCACATTTAAATACGGTTTGGGTCTACGTTTATATACAATTTTTGATAATTTGATTTGAAAAGCTCTCTAATTAGGTAGTATAGGTATATATATATAGACAGGTGTATTCATTTTTCCTCGCAAATTTACAACTTTCGCCTACGTATGTATTATCACATCACACTTCGCTTCACCTTGCACTCGCTTGAAGAACAGAATAAATACTCGTCTCGCTACGACTTTTCACTGCAGCGGGATTAAATAATGCATCAGCTTTATCACAATTCCGTTCTATTCCACAGCTCCACGCTCAAAACTTTCTCCAGCTTACTTTAAAAAATCCACACTCACAACAACAAGAAACTGGAAGCATGGCTTAGCTTTGGCTACATACAGATATTCATTAGTACATATATAAATTAACTGTAACACTAAATACACTATAATAAGTAGTATAGCATAGTATTGCATTGCACACTGACGCTTAACTTTCATTTTTGTAACGAACTTGCATGTAGTAACGGTAAAATAGAGAAAATTCTGTACCTCTTTGCTTTTTACACACATCAAAGGGATTTTTGTGTGCTGGCGCTATGTACAACGAAGACTGAGTTTTTGTTGCTAAAATGTGTAAATTTGTATCCTTCACAATACAAACAATCACAATGAAACCGAAGGCAAAAATTGAGAATCGATTTTTAACGAAGTGCTAATTTCAAATATTATCACCTGGTTAGTCATTTTAATTGTTAATTATTAATTATCACACAAATCATTATTGTATTAGTAGTATTAAGTGAGTGACTTTCAATTTGCATATTTAACCTGTTAATTTGAATAATTATAGTTAAGATTAAATTTTCTAATTAGTTAGTATTTAGTGATCTACAACAGTATGAGAATTTAGAATTTAGTTTAATACAATTAACAAATTATTATTTTTTAACTAATGGCGATTCTCTTGACGATGTTAGTGCACCCAAAAGTAAGACTCGTAACTTTTAAAAATGTGAGCATTTTTAACTGAGCCCGTTTAAAAGGCTTTTTAGGTGGATGTTTAAGTAATTAAGTAACTATAATTAATTATATTAATTGAAGTTTTTATAACAATAAAAATTTTAACACAGCAAAAATCGTATCGCGGTTAATTAATCTGTTGAGCCATTACTTTCAGGCATGCAGTTCATTCCCTGTCTTTAACATAGTTTTAATTAAATAATTCACTTGCTTGAGACGCTATGCTTTAAGGCTGCTTTAGCATTTATCCAGAAAAAATTAAAAAATTAAATTAAGTAGAAATTTTTTTTTCTGTAAAATAATAATCTCTAACTAATGGAAACGGAAGAGATTTATTGCAGAATTTTCACCCAAAGCACTGGAGCGTGTCGCGACAATTTCCCGAAGCTTTTCCTTGAAATATTTAAAATTGAATAGAGTCACTGAGATGATTAAGATGAATATGTTTCGTTAGCATTTTGTTCTCGGAGAAACTCGAAGTTTTTCACATTTTTAAATTTATTGGTTCAGTTTGGCGGCTTTCTCGTTGCCCTTATCGATTCGGGATTGATTTTCGTCCATCTAAAATAATTTCAAATATTCCCACTTGAAATATTTTTTGGGGGGCAAGATGAGATTTTTTAATTAATGTATCAATTACCATTAGATGAACTTTATCAATATAATCGTTCTGCTTGGTGATCTCGCTTCTCATATCGATTGCCATATTACGCAAGTTTCCGATACAGATGGAAACGTCCTCCATATTTGACTCCATTTCTTCCTCGCCTTTGTCGTTTGTGTATTTGGCGACAAATCCCCCGAAAGTTGGCACACCCTCCATACTCAGCTCTTCTGGTCGCTCACCGCCTTTCACCACGAACTCGTTGAAGCACTCTGGATCAGGTTCCCTAAATATTTTTTGGGAAAAATGCAAATATAAAAAACGTGTACAATTACTTTGTATGAAATTTTATATATCCAAACCTTTGTAGCTTTTCTTGGCACGGTACGCAAAGCCCCCAGCAACAAGCTCCCATGCTCCGCATAGCCGCCTCTGCTTCCACCATGTCCTCGTAAATATCTCTCATGCCCTTCTCAAAATTCTCCAGCTTCTCCCGTTGATCATCCAGCGCTACAAGCGTTTTGATTCCGGCATCCTTTGTCTCATTACACATGGTTACCATTCTCCTTGTCGACTCCAGTGACTATTGTTTTTTCAAAGCAAAATTTCAAATAAATTTCAAACAAAAATTCAAGTTTAATTTTTTAAATCACAATTTTTTATGAGTTTTGGCGTTCAAACTAACCTCATTTTTCACGGAATTAATTTGCATATTCAACTGCTCCGCCTCACTCATCCCCGCCAAATCTTGCTCCACTGGTGGCGGTGGTGGCATGATTGCTGAGTTATGAGAGTATTTTCAAAACTTTTCACAAAAAATATTTTTTAAACTTTCTCCAGCAAAAATTTTCACTTATCCCAAACTTGTACTGTGTAAATATGTATTTAGTATTTATATCAGGTTGATTGAAATAATTAAATTGATATTCAGTATTTCTCAGGTAGCCCCTTAACTATTCGGAAGAACTTTTCACACAAATTTCACACAAAACTCCAAATATTTCAGAAATATTTTTTTCTCTTCTAAAAAATGTTTCCTTCAAGGTCAGGGTATATCAGATCCTATGAAGTCTCTTCCCCTGCAAAGACCTTGTACGTAGCCTCTGTGAATTTCAGTGATGTGGTTTATATCACTCGTGGATTTGTATATTGTATGTATATAATTAGTAGGGTTATGTTGATGGTTGAAATGTTTTTTGTTAGAATTGTTAATGTTAAGGCAGTACGGTTTGAGCAGGACCGTTTCCCACGACTAGCTAAAGCGAACTGAGACGGAAGCAGCGGTATTGAATAATACGTGGATTCTATTCATTCTGCTTTTAGCAAGTTACCGCACAATAACGGAAACGAACAAAGGCGTGCGAATTGCAAGTATTGTGTAACTTACAAAAGTGAACAAGAATGTTTGCTTATACGTGTTTGGGACAATTTTTGGAAAATTGCGATAACGCAGAGTAGGTGTTCAAAAGATTGTGACTTCTTGTTTGTTGTTTGATATTATCGGTGGACGTGGATAGTATTTAGTTACTTAGACTATTTTCACACGTACAAACATGCTTATATACGATAACCTCACCGAAGCAGTATTTACTTTGGAGAAAGCAGCAGTCACAAGCGGAGAAAATTCACACAGAAATATATGTATATACACACATACGAAGAATTGCATGTATTTCCAAGTAATATTATAAAAGTTGAATCAGCAAGAGAATGAGAGAAACAGTGTACCAACTTTGGCTGGGACTGAGGGACCGTTCATTAAATACGTCGCTTAAAATTTACGTCACAGATTTTCGAATTTGTACCATAGTAAAAAATGTATTAAAAATTAAGTTTCATTTTTGCTTTTGGAGGTATCCCGAAAATTTGATTTATTTTAAATTTGGGAAACGTAATATGTGAAGGGTCCCAGCCCACTTCTGTGTGGGACTCACACTCAAGCTGAAGTTGTTCCCTTCTTCTTAGAAGAGATTTGATGCTGTATGGCTCTTCATTGTTCGATGAAGTTGAGACTTGGACACAACATAGCATTACAGCAGCTGCGATTGCGAACGGCGGCTGTGTGGACAATACTGAAGCTCGGCCTTTTTACCGCATTGCGACTTTTTGCAAAATTACTAACTCAACAGCGTGCCTTTTCCTTTTCTTTTCCCTGTTTCGCAATCGGAAACACACTCATATTCCAAATATTTCTATATCATCTCTACACAAGTACCATTTTATTCTACAGGATGAGATGAGCCCACCAAGAAAAAAACTAGAGCCACATAATATCAGAAATTCATAGAATATCATGGCCACCACTAACACAACATTACTTTGAGTAACTAATGTACGTGATTGTTAGACAAATATATACAGGGTGTGCCAAATCTGTCGGAATATGTTTTCTTCAGTAAATTTGCATTAGTGAAATAAATTTGTAATATCACTTAAAATTTCTGTTTAAAATCAAGGCCAATTTAACCGTGATCATGAGCCAATGTAAATTGCAACGTTTTTATCTTTATTTCATCTTACGAAGTTGTAGAACTTTCAACTTTGTTTTACGCTACAAGGCACAGGATCTACTTTACTTTTACTTTCACGGGAACAGTGTTTCCCTTCCCTCGTTGCCAATGATTTATTTGAAGGTTACATGAGAAACCGAGCAAGTCGGAGAAAGTTCGCCTTTCTTTGTCAAATCTTTCATATCCAGCTGCAGCTCGTGCTCGTACGATTCTCCTGCATGACTCAATGCTCTCACCCAGACTGGAAAGAATTGAGACTTTCCCTTACTAATATATTTGGCAATTGTCTATTCCAAGCACATTTAATATTGACTTAGATTTCATAGGCACCAGTCCAACCGTTCCGATTTGTCGGATATAAATATTTCAAACATCTATGACATGACTATAGGTTCACGGTGTCCACATCCGCAATAATTTATTACCTTTAAGGAAATTGGATTCGGGGACAGCAAACAATATCAGATCAGGGGACGTCTGTTATCATTTCTGAGCGAATGCGTCCCACGCTCCCAGATATAATTAGACCAGGCAGATCTGATGTACAAAATTATTTAGCACAATAGTACCTAAGTACAATTACTGCATGCCATTTTGCAATATTAAATTTGCACATCAATACGGCACGTGGAAAATATTAAATGTCAAGGACGGTCAGAGAAAATATTTAAGATATTTAAAATTGGCTTTTTATTTTTGCTTAAAAAATGTTAGATTTTTGTATTTTGATTAAATAGATAAAATCGCGACCCAAGCGTCGACTAGCCCATGACCAAAAACATTGTTGGGCCACATGCTGTAATCCTTTCCTCCACAGGCCTGCATGCCCTTTATGTTCAGACTGTATTTTGTTGTGGTTTTAACAAGAGCCTCGGAAACGTCATCAAAACGAATGTCGCTTTGTTTCTGCTTCATTAAAGCGATTATCCCAGCTACAAAACGGGACACGATGAATCAGTATAACGGTTTTTAGGATAACGATGTTTAGGCTAAAATATCTAGTATAAAAACGATTAGGCTAATAAGATGAGCATTTAGTATAACGCCATTTAATACTACCTGTAATAAATTTGATTTTTCATTATACTGTCAATCCTAAATACTTCCTTTAGCCTAATCGCAATTATCCTAAACTATACATTATCCTAATTCCTTTTATACTGCATATTTTAGCCTACATAGAGTTATCCAAAAGTCATTATACTGACCCACATGCGGACAAGCCATAGAGGTGCCCCAGTAATTAATATACTTATCGTCAGCCGTGTGCGAGGCTGATAAAATTTGACTACCCGGTGCCACCTTAAATAAAAAATACATTTAAAACATTTTCGTTTTGCAAAAATGTTATCGAAAAGTTGCAAAAAACACTGTACCAAATGAGGCAAAACCCTCCCATCAACGGATGGACCTCTTCCACTATCTTTGGCAATGTTGCCGTTGGAGTCAACGTTTCCCACGCCAATGACACCCGGTCTATCACCCGGTGACTTCACTGATCCACACTCTGGTCCCATGTTTCCCACACTAAAAACCGGAATAATTTCAGCAGCCCTCCAACTCCTAATCGCGTTATCGTACCATCTCAGACCACCTCTCTCTCGGTCGCCCCAGCTATTAGACACAATATCAGGCGCCCTCGAACAATCTCTTTGTTTTCCTAACTCGTTCGTGGGACATTGAATCCACTGCGCACACGAGAGTAACTCGCTTTCGAAACAGCTTGATTTATTATTGCAACCCTTGCACGATATCCACTTGGCGCCACGCCTATTCCATTATAGCCCAAGATCGTTCCCATTGTATGTGTTCCATGGCCATTGTCGTCGTAAGGTTCGGCGCGTTCATCAATGGCATCAAACCATCCGTGGCTGGATCTCCAGTTTTTGTTCAGTACCTCGTGTGTGTGCCGAACGCCGGTGTCTATAAGAATTTGGAAGTTAAAAAAAAATCTCCAAAAAAATATTTAATTGCTCAATATAATATTTACCAATATTTGCCACGACGACACCATCCCCAATGTACTTTTCCCAGACCTCGTCAGCCCTAACTTTTCGAATACCCCATTCCGCCCTTTTTCTGAAATAGTCCAGTTTAATCTCAAGACCACCTCTACTATGACCTTTTCCACGATCATTACCGTTTTCTCCACTGTCGTCAACATCACCAATAAAAAATTCCCTACTAAAACTTCCGTTTCTGGGATAACCATGTAACTGAACCACATGCTCGGCGTGAAGTGACGCCACACCGGGGAATTCCACTATGGCGTTGATCAAGGCTGGAGTGGCGTTCGGAATGTAAAGTTGATTACTAATCCAAAACACCTTAAAATTCTTGACCCCCTCTTGATTCAAAAAGTGTTGTAGATTTCCCTGGGAAAGATACATATGTCTTAACTGGCGTTCATAGAGAATTCTTCTTTTTTCCGCGAGGTCCGTGAAATTCCGCGAATCATTTTCAAACTCTGCGAAAACGTCGTCTAAAGATGATTCAAATGACACCATCACAGACCTAACAAACTGGTGATAATTAACGGTTTGGTTATCAGTGACCATCTGCGCTTGCATGAGGAGGTCCTTGAGAATCGCGTCAAGCGCTGCAGAACCGGATACTGGTTCGGCAACATAAAGAACTAGCAAAAACGTGATAAAAACTAAACCCAATTTCTGCACCATCTCAAACATTTTTAACTGCGAAAAATATTGTCTGATTCTGAATGATTTTTTTTTGCTTAACTAACAAGACAATTAAATCTCACTTGACTCACAGCGGCTTTGCTTTGACTTTATTTACACCGAGATTTTTATTACAGTTACAATAATTACCAAAGATGAAATCATAATCACACCATTCATAAAATTATCGTTTGGTAAATAACAATAAATTATTTTTTTATTAAACTGTTTTTCCATATTAAAATGAAACTTTTGAGTATTCATAAATAATCTACATAAAGACAGATTTTTTAATAGTTTATATACACAGATTAGATAGTACGAGAAGAGATTTTTTTTAGGAAAAGTTTTATTAAATATTGTCTAGTTTTCCAGCGTTGGTTAGTACGTTTTATTTTTGTAAGGTTTATTTATGCCAATTTAATTATTGAATACGTCTCAGCTTTCTACGAAAACTTTTCTAAGGGATTATTTTCCTCATTTATTGAGAAAAAAATTGGGAATTTTTGTTTAGTACCATTTGTCATATTATCAATATTTTCTTATATTTCATATCATCATCATCATGCACTAAAATGAATTTTTTTGTGGGGAAATTCGCGAAAAAAATGGAAATGGTTTTTTGAGTGATTTTTGGGTTAAAAGGGTTTTTATGGATTTTTGACACATTTGAGCTTTTAGATTCCATTTGCACAGATTTTTTCCATACTTTGAGCTGATCATTTATGAAGGTATCAATCAATCAGCTTTTGTTTTCTCGAGATTTTTATTGCTTTCCTGTCTTTCTTTTTTAGGTTATTTTTGAGAGAAAAAAAAAGACATTAAAATTTTCGTTTTACCGCACCATGAATTTTTGAACGGCTGCAACTTGAGCACTCTTGTTAAATGAGTTTTATATTTTTAAATTTATAATTAAATTTAGTAGGTAGTTAAGAAGACTTTTAAAATGTAAGGCAGGTTTTTATGCATGCATTTTAAATTTCGTTTTTTAATTTTCTGTCACACCTAAACGTCTAAATAAAAAAATTCTAACTTTTTTTGCTAATTCCTAAATCAAAAATTTTTGTGCAATGTACAATGTGCAAAACCGGGACATTTTTTATTTATAGAGAAAAAAACGTCTCAAAACAATTTTTTCTGTAGCTTTTTTAAAATCTTTTGGACGGAAATATCCCTGAAAAAGGAAAAATTCTCGCTTAAAAAATCTACACGAATAAGTAAATACGTACATACATGCTTTTTTACTTTTACCTTTTACAACTTTCATTTCTTACTCAAATTCAAACATTTTTCTATTTTTCTCATAAGTTTTTATCCTCTTTGGTGATTTGTCCTTGAGCACCTCGACTGTAGAAACTGTACAATGCTACATACGTTTTCTTTACAGAAACTATGAAAAAAAGTTTTTGAACTACCTTTTATTTTTGTGTCTGTCCCCAAGTAGAAAAAAATTCCTTGGAAAAAATTTGGTTAATTTTTCCAGGAATATTTTTTTCATCGCACTTGGACCGACTCATTTCTTTTGTCTTAAGCGTGTACGTGTGTGTGTGTGACTTAAAATTGGTGCAGTTGCTTTTTGGAATTTTTTGAGTGTGGGTGTGGAGTGTGGCGTTTTGTAGAGTGCAAATAAAATTTTCGGTTTAACTTCCCTCCTCCAAATAAACGAGATCCCCTTCCACGTTGTCGGAAATGTGCAAGTAAATGATCCAGTACATGAGATTGAAACAAATAAAACACACTGGAAATACTACTCTTGAATATCTGAAATCAAAGAAGTAAAAATTTCAGCGAAAATTGGTAAAAGTGTTTTTTTTTTTCAATTTTGTATTCTTGAAATTAATTAATGACGTACTTATCAATATCTGACGGCGTAATCCCGTATAATTTGTTAATGTCGAATCCCTTTGGCAGCTTGAAGGCAGGGGGATTTTCGGGGTCTTGGTTTGCATTGCCAGCTGTTGGAAGGTGCTTTATAGACGATTTTCGAAAATTGTCTTGCTGATAATTTATAAAGATATGTTTAGAAAAAAATCATTAAAATTAATTGGCCACTTCAGAATTTCTAAAAAATAAAATGAAAAATTACGCTTTTCTTCGCCTGCTCTTCCATTGCTTTTCTTTTTTCCTCCGCTTGCTTTTGTAATGCGGTGAATCTGTTTTTCCTCATTTGGATTCGCTT
Organism: Cyphoderus albinus; assembly: GCA_021029165.1. Taxonomy (NCBI): domain Eukaryota; kingdom Metazoa; phylum Arthropoda; class Collembola; order Entomobryomorpha; family Paronellidae; genus Cyphoderus; species Cyphoderus albinus. Next base: position 16,683 of record VYYJ01001496.1, on the reverse strand, counting down.
CGACATGTAACCTACTGTTGCGTATTCTGGTAATCAGAATAAAAACATTACATTACTATTAAATATTCAAACTTCCAAAAAAATCTCTTTTCTTTTTTCCTCCGCTTGCTTTTGTAATGCGGTGAATCTGTTTTTCCTCATTTGGATTCGCTTCGACATGTAACCTACTGTTGCGTATTCTGATGATCGGAATAAAAAATATTTCACAATTAAATATTCAACCTTTCAACAAAAATCGCAAAAATGAGAAATCAAATTTTACCTAACAGCGATGCAAACACTCATGACGAAACATGTGCCCAAGAAGACATCTATTGACTTAACGTATGAAATTTTCGGTAGCGCGGCATTCGTCGAGGACATTAGCGTTGTCATTGTGAGCACCTACAGAGTTTAATTGAATTGAAGCAATGATTGAATTAATGTGGTATGTGGAGATTTTTATTAATCTTATTTAAATTATTTTTTACTCACAGTGGTAACTCCCAGAGCTACTCTGGCCGGCGTTGCGTTTCGGTTCAGCCAAAATGAAACCCAGCTAATCACAACGATTAGCGAGGCGGGAATGTAAATCTGGATCAGGTAGTATCCCATTGATCTGACAAATTGAATTTCACACGCGAGTCTGGAATAATTGCCTGGAGAGATAAAAATAACGAAGTTACAATGTTAATTAATTCATTAATTCCCCTAATTAAACCATTTCACTGTAATTGGTTGTAATTGATTTTATTAGATAGGATTTGGTACCTGTGGACAGAGAAATTTCCATTTGTTGCTGCCTATGGCCAAGCACTTTGAACTGGGGCAACGAGACGTCGGACGAGACACCCACGGAGTCTAGGCCCTTTGCCCATTTGTAACGGATGTCGGACATTGTGTAGCCAACTAAAATTTAATCAAAACAATAAAGTTATACAAACAAATATTTTTTTTCTAAAAAAAATTGATAAATTTGAAAGAAAATCTCACAGCTTTCAATCTCAGTAGTGCATAACTGTCTGTCCATCGGAAAATAGCGGAGGTCCATAGGACACGTACATGTGACAGTAAGTCTAAAAATGCAATAAAATCCAAATTATGTAAACCTAAAATTTTTGGAATTTCTTATTAAAATTCTTTTTTATTCACCGAATCGATCTCGTCACATCCCCATCCTGTGAAATTCTAACAAACTCATTCTGCGTGGTGGCTGTGTGAAAGTAAGACTTTTTCTCGTTCACGAAGAAAGTGTCGGGCACCCAAAGCGTTTTGAGGAATTCTGTACCAATCTATAAGAAAATTCAATTTATGAAAACCTCTAAGTATGAGAAATTGGAGAAACCAATTAATTTCAATTAATTATATACTACATACTGTTAAAGTAGTAAATGGCCCTTTGAATTTCAGTCGAGGATCCTTCCAGATCTGGCGAAAGTAGAAGTCCATGGTGAAATCCTGTTTTTATTACATCACACCGAAATTTGAATGAAAAACAGTCATAAATTATATGAAATGTAATAAAGCCCTCCATTCTCTTGAGCCCATGCATCATTTTGATTACCCCACTTCATCTTCAATAAATCCCGAAAATCTTACCATTTGGACCTCGGAGAGGGATGAGATGCTGAGCACGTACATGGTCACCCCGACCACGACCGGCTCGCCTGAATATTTATATGGAAGCATTATTTTAGTCCAGAAAATTTATTACCAGGAATTATTATTATTATGAATGTGAGCTCATTTATATCTTTTCCACTAACCCCCATAATTTGGTCGCACTCGTTTATCATATCCCACCCGAATCGTGTTGAGAATATTGGACACTTCGTCCCCCAGGGCTTTCTGCTTCGACACCGGAGCATCATGCTGACGTCGATAGGATCTGTTTAAAAATAAGGAAAAAAAAGTTCAGACGTGCTGTGTCCAAAAATAAAACGGTATACCTACATACAACAAGTTTTACAGTAGTTTTGTGACCAACTCTTCCCCGACTAAAAAAAGATTCTTTAAATAACTTTTCATTCTCCAGGTAGATGAAACTGAGACCAACTCGGCACCGAACGAACGAACGGTGATGAAGAGGAAAAAATCTATTTTTCGTCTCTCACCTTTAGATTCATCTAGGTAAGTAGATACAATATGCATGTATGTAGCAGACGAGGACGAGACGATAGAATATTACTACACTTATTATAAGATGCGATACAAGATAGCCACGGTTTTCACCACTTTTGCAAAAGGTGGAATTACTTCCAGCTACGGAGCGTGAAATGCTTTCAATTCATTCATTCACTCACTCTTTTCCTCCCGTTTCATTCGGAGCTGCTACGAACATCTCCATTGAAGTGGAAGCCTAATCTGCGTGTTCCAGCGGAACGAGCTTCGTGTTTTTGCTTGAGCTAAACTCAAAGCTTTATAATCTACGTGTGTGTGGTAGGAAGGATTTAGAGTTGAGTTGAGTTGAGTGTGTTGATAATGACGAGGAAAAAAATAAAAATAAAAGCGACCGAACCACCACAAAGAGAAAAGCTTTTTTCAAAATAATTCCGGAGGACGGATGCTTTCATCTCTTTGCCTTAAAACTGGAATGAAATAAAGATCAAAATGAAAGGGGAATTGTCACGAGATTCAGCTAGAGAGTTTTAGCCTAACGTTTTACTTTTTACCTTTTGCATCGTGTTTTTAAGTGGGTGTGATCCAATACGATGATTACGATTACAGCGAAAAACCAAAAAAGTCTGAAATAAAACAGCAATAGAAAAAGGAAAAAATATCCTAAAGGAAATCAATTTGATGATCCGATTCGATCTGATCATCCCATTTTCCTGAAAACATTAGACACTAAGTACCCCAAAAACCAACATGAAGTACCTAATAAAATATATATGTACCACCATCAACATCAACATAGTGGAAATCGAGACTAAACAGAATTTCTATTCATTCATAGCCCCAGCACACAGACAGATACATAGATGATATTTAGAGATTCAACTTTCTCTTCCCTTTCTCTGTCGCTTTTTCCTCTTTTAGTCTCTCCGGAAAAAATGTATCAGCTCTATTTTTTTGTAGTTTTATGAAATTTCCTTGCTATCTGGGTCGGTCGTCGGACGGTCTTTTTTTGTAGATGTTCTAGATGTTGGATGATGGTGGGTCGATAAAAGGCGAGTAAAACAAGGAAACGTATATATTTCTGGTACTTACTACAATATGGACGAGCAGCACCAGAATGCTAATGACTTGAGTCACAATATTTTGCTGGAATTTCTATTACTTTACTTTCATAACAAAATACCAAAGTGGAGGTGGACGTGGACGTGAACGTGGACAGCGAGAAAAAGGACAAAAACATTCCAATGCAAAAGCGACCAATATTATCATCAGCATCAGAATCGTCGTGTTCCTCCAAGGATAATCTAATCTTAACCTAACCAGATTCTAAGATCCGATCTGGTATCTTTTGGAAAGAAAAAACAAAATTTAGGGAACCATTTTTATTCCACTTTTTCATCATCGTCATCATCATCATGATGGTGAAGCTAAAATGAAAATTTACGCGGACTTTTATGTTTGGAAAATGGACTCGAAATTTTCTATTCCGGGAGCCTGTTAAATCTCATATAATATTATATTATGCTAAAGCATTCATCTTTGTAACCTGTCAGCAGCGAGACCATGCTCGGTTTGGCAAAAAGCAGATAGACATCGGATCTAATTTAGATTTAGTCTTTTCTTTTCTCTTACTGGGAGAAAATAAAATGGGAAAAGTGGAAAATAAATATGTAGCATTTAAGCCGTCCAGTATATAACAAGGCTGTTATGTTACTTAGAGGTTTTGCTTATGTAACTCAAACTCAAGCAACATCTACATTAGGATTATTTACATGCCCAGATCGAAATCAGTCTTTTTCTTCATGTATTGTGTAATGTAAAGTAATGTGAGGTAATGTCATGTGGGAAAAAAATATCGCGGCTTTCCAACAAGAAAAAACACAGCTTGTACTAAATAAGAGTTAGGAACAAAAAGTTGGAAAAGAAAGTTGTAACTCGAGATGTTATCAGAGGAGGTGTGTGTAATGCATTGTAACGCAACGCGATAGACTTTTACTTTATTTACTTTCTGCGAAACATTTTACTTACTTAAAGTAAAATAGCATAGTTTTCTGTAGTTAAGTGAAACATGTTTTTTTTTCTTACTCTTTCTTACCAAAGCTCTTATGTTATGCTACGCTATCATCGTCATCGTCATCGTCATCATATTCTATGTAGTAGTATGTAGCCACATACTAGTAACGTAGCATCGTTCATTTCATATCGTTCAATGCCCCATGCATGTAATATAATGTGAGGAAGGAAAGTTAAGACATTTTTTTCTCCCTCAAACTCGACCACAATTGCAAAATGTTTTTTTCTCCCACTTTACCAACACTTTCACACGACATGCATTTCACAAGCTCTAAGTAGTTATAGTGTATGATGCAGGCATGTACTGAGCACTAAGACTTGTATATGTAAGTACATACATATTATAAATATTACTTACTGCGATGTAAAAAATGTACCTTCCGTTACCGTTACGGTTACTCTTATCCCTACAAACAAATCTTCCATCGACATGTATATACATATTCTATATATATAGAGAGAGAGATTTTCTATATGCTTAGAGTCCATTACATTACATTACATTGCATTAGAAAAATACTTCCTGAGGGTGAGCTTGCTCCGGTGAAAAGTTTTTCTAAGTAAATGTGAGTTGGTCGAGTCTGAGTGGATAGTTGCCAAATACTTTTTGGTGAAACTTTACTAAATTATACCTTGCTGATATACTGCTATATAATATATATGTATTTATATACATAGGTTTATTATTTTGAATACCTTTTATAATTTGTATATTGTTATACAGTCGGAGAATTTTTTGCAGCAAAAACACAAACGTAAACGGTGGTGAAACCGAAAATTCCTTTTTTGTCCCTTTGCCAAAAAACAATAGGTGTAATCAACCCAAATTGTTTTACTCAACCCGAAGAGAACACAGAGCGGAAGAAAATATCTTGGAATCTGGATCATCACGAGATACCAGGAATTAGCTGAAATTACATCTGTACATCTGTTGTATTCTGTCTTTACTACTTTACTACTCTTACTCAAACTCAAATTCTCAAAGGCTCTTAACTTTAATTGAGAGTAAGAAATTGGAAATCTTCTTGATATAGAAAGGCGATGTTTTCTAAATCAATTTGATTTAGCCTAGCTAATAAATAAAATTAGACTAAATTACAAAAGAAAAGATTCTCTTTTGTAACGTACCTGTTCCTATGCGCGAGGGCTAAAGGTATCACAAGGTAGATGAGAAGTACCATTTCTGAAAATGAAGCCCGAGCACCAAAAGCGGCTTCCATTCACCCATTACAGGATAAAAAGTCAGAGTGGAGGAAAATTAAAAGTTTCGTCTTTCACAAATCTCACTTCACAATACAAAAGCACTTTTAATGAAACAATGAAACTTCGAACTTTGAACACCTTTCCTTTCACATCACACCTTTCTCCTTTGTATTGACGAAACTCAATCAAGTGAGGTGAGACGAAACTAGTAGCAGCAATAGCACAGAGGAATAAAATCAAATTACCAAACTTCCAAAAACGTACCACTATATTGTCGAAGACAAAAGGTTCCAAGAAAACAAAAGGAAGGCAGAGAAATGAAAAGGTCTTCCAAAAGGAAAGGAAAGTTTTCCACTTTTGTTGAAAGAAGAAAAAAAACACGAAAATCAATTCATACGAGATACTAGTAGAAAAAAATTAGTTTCGTGTGTGTAGTAATGACTTTGGCATTCAAGGTGGATGAAGGCGAGTTGAGTGAAGTAGAATTAATGGCAATAATCCAAGAATCGTGAAAATCCGAGTTTAAGAAAAAACGATTTTTTCTCTTTCTTCAGGAAAAAAAGCTGCTTTTTTCTTTCTCTGCTGCTTCATGTCACACACAGACACATTTTTTCTCTCTCCAGAGCACAAAAGTGTAAAAGTGTTTTTCTCGAGTTGAAATGGAAAATGATTGGAACTATGAAGTATGTAGAGCGTAGCTCCGAGAGTAAAAAGGCTCTTTCCTCCTTGGCTCTTCGCGAGACTCTGCGTGCGAGAAAGGAAAGAAAAGCGGAACAATTTCAGTCCGCTTTTCTCCTGGCACATAGTATTTTATGTGGAGTGGGTAGCTGTAAGAAAACTAAACTGTGGGAGTGGAACAGACCCATTCTTTCATTTCATTACTTACTGAAGAAAAAGATTATTTTCTGCTGGCTGCTACATAGTGATGTTCCTGGTGTTGGTGGCAGTGGCAGTCGATGTTGGAGCAGTAAAAGCTGGTGGCACTTTCCTTTTACTTCGTGGAGCGAAACTCGGCTTTTTCTACCAAGTACAAAGCAGAGGTCTTGCATAAAGCACTGCTGCTTTTGCTGCTGCATCGGCATGAAAAGGATGAGGGTGTTTTGTATAGTGAGTTTATGCAGGCATGTATTTCGTTGTAGGTAGTAAAATGCGAGCTGTGAACTACCATAACATCGCATCGGACGATATTGTTCACATGAAAGAGTTTTTGCTTAAGAATGCTTTTCTTTCCTTTTTATTTTCTCTCATCGGATGCCTGGATGGATACTGTGCCTCCTCGCATCACCTCCGTGAGTAAGACTAAAGCAGTCCACCAGTTTTCCAGTGTGTCTTTTGCTTTCACTTTATCCTGGAATGTGGAGAAAGCTGATACCTACATATTCACTCCTGCCTGGAGACTTTTGCCTGCCTCCAGAGAACAAAATTTCCTCTTTCCGTTTCGTTCCATTTTCCAGCCCCAGCCTTTTCTATGTAAAGCTTCAGCTCCAGTTTTTCTTCAATTGAGGTCCATAAAAATGTTCCACAAAGCTATTTGTATAATAACTTTGTATATAACAAAGCAGAATATTTTCGAGATAGGCGTAGGCAGACAACAAAGAGGAGAAAAGTTTTGTTTGGTGTGTTGGTGGTTGTATGGAATACTCACTGCTATTACTAAATAAACCAACAAAAGCTGGCAAAATTTGTTTCTAGGCAGTTCCGGCAGAAGAGTTCCAACCGGAAGTGTGTGGGATGAAATGAGACTCGAAAACTGGTACAAGACACGTTTCCAATTTTAAATTCAAAACCTTCCTACAAATTTCATTTTATGGCTTTTACATGGATATTTTGCTATGAGACTCTAAACTAAAAAGTATCGGTTTACAGCATTACGCATTTTTGGAGTGACGCAAGATGATTACGTATTTACATAAATAGGCATTTTTACTAGAACTTTTAATCAAATGCTCATGTTTAGAGCTTGTTTAGAGTCTTTTATTGTGTTTGAGCATGCCTTGTAAATAAATTTTGTTTCCCCATTATAAATTCTGAAAATGCCTCTTTTATATTTTGTCAAATGCGGCCCTCGAGAATTTTTATCAGTGTCGGTTGTACAATAAATTTATCTAATACAATGCAAATGCAACTGACATAGTTTGTGTAGTGTAGTGTGATAGTAGCCTCTGGGACTCGTTATCTGTTCCATTCTATTTCATTTGCACACTTTGCATTTTACATATTAAAGCTTTGCATTATAAAAGCTCAAAGTGGATAACCCGAGGCCAGTTTGTTTAATAAGCGAATGCTTACGTAGCTGCAATTTATATAAAATATTTATATAAGTATGTAGATACATATATACAGAGAGATGAAACATTTCCCAATCCGATGAACAATTTGCGAACTGGTTCAATAAATTCAAAACTGCAAAAACATGCATCATATCATATCATCATGAAATGCCTTATCAGCAATTGATAATAAAAATTATGAGAAATTAAATGAATAAGCTATTATTAATGCATACGTATGTTATTTGGGATTGAGCAATTAAAATTAAAATAAGGTGATTTTATTCACCTGACTGTAATTGATAAGTACATGATTATGATGATGATGAAAATTGTACAAATAAAACTCTCCACTTAATTATAAGTTATTTGTGATGATGTGGCATCTGAGATTTTTAAATTTGTAACATTTCTTGTCTTTTCCTTTTTCATCTTGGAGTTTTTATATAATCACTGGTTAATATAGAATACAAATAAAAATGTCGGATTACGAGACGGCTGGCATGGTGGATTTGCAAAACCGCCGGGTTCAGATGGAAATAAAAACTTACACAAAGTGGGTAAATTCTGTTCTTCGGAAGGTAAGTTTTATAAATATATTGAAAGTTGTTTAAAAAATATATGTAGTTATTCGGTATGAATTTTACTTCATTTTTTTAAATTTTAAATTCAAATCAAAATATTAAACTGTAACAGGCTGACCTTCAAATCAATGATTTGTTTACTGACCTATGCGATGGAACGATACTCATTAAGTTACTTGAAATCCTCAGCGGAGAAAAAATGAAAATTGAAAAAGGAAAAAATAGATTTCATAAAATATCAAACATCAGCATTGTGCAAAGTCAATTATATAGATTGAGTCGCTACCATGATGTCCCTTCGGAGGACGTTGTGAATGGAAATCACAAAGCAATACTATGTCTGGTATTCCAAATCATTCAGAGGTTTCATGTGCGTGAAATCAGGCTAGAAGGAGACTCCGGCGGAAACGGAAAACCCAAAGGCAAAACATCGTCTACTTCATCATCAGCAAATATGAGCTCACCGAAGCAAGCGCTACTTCAGTGGTGTCAGCAGCAGACATCGGGATACGACAGTGTCAACATTACCGACTTCTCGGGATCTTGGAGGGATGGACTGGCCTTCAACGCATTGATCCATGTGCACAGGAATGACCTGGTGAACTTCGACCAACTCAACCAGAACAATCATATTGAGAATTTAAATAATGCATTTGATATTGCAGACGACTTTCTTGGAATTCCTAAGCTGTTAGATGCCGTAAGGTATTTTCATAAAATATAATATTTATTACAGAAGAGTCGATTGTGTGAAAAAATTATTTATTTTTATTTCATTTTTCAAAAATGTTAAAATTTCATTATAAAAAATCATAATTGTTTAGACGTAGATGCGGACGACCCCGATGAAAATTCTATTTTAACCTATGTGGCCTCGTACTTCCACACATTTTCCGCTGTCTGTATTGAGTAGACTTGAATTTCAAAGGGAAAGCTGAAACAAAACAAAAATGTTAAAAAATAACTTTAAAAATAAATATATATATATTTTTTGTGCGCATAATTTTTTTTACCTCCTTTATTAGAGTTGCAATCGAATTCTTATCCATCTGCATCCTCTTATCCTCAATGGTAATCCCGCTACTACTACCAGTGGAGTTCAATGTACCCTTGACACTCAAAATCCCGTTTCTGTTAATTTCCATCAAAATTTCACCAGTTTCCTGACCCTTGGGTCTGCCAGGTATTCCGTTCAAAATAAAAACGCCCACTTTTTCATTCTTCCTTGCAACTTCATTTTCACCTTGAAAAACCTCAATGGTGGTACTAGTCTGATTATCAAAGACAGTTTTGAACTTCACCGAATTTGAGCAGGGCACTGTTGAATTCTTCTCAATGACCACCTTGAATTTACCTCCTTCTGAAACACATCCGAGGGATTTTGGCGTCACATCCTGAATAATGAAGGGCCCCCTTTGTTGACTCGGGTCGTTTAGAATTGATGCTTGTAAAGCGGCGCCGTAAGCAACAGCCTCATCCGGGTGAATCCGGAAGTTCATGGGCTTCCCCGGAAACAACTTTTGTAACTTGGTCTGCACCAGCGGTATTCTGGTTGACCCACCTATCAGAATGATCTCGTCAATGTCGTCTTTACTTCGGATATCCCTGGCGTCTTTGATGGCTCTTTTCACGATGTCGATTGATTTATCAATAAGATTTTCAATTAAATTCTCAAACTCTTTCCTTGTCAACGTATCGCTGAGGTCATGGTCTTCAAGAATACTCTGGACTTCGATGAATGTATCGTCACCTGCGGACAGCGCTGTCTTTGTCTTTTCACATTGCTGTCTGAGGCGCGCCAGTGGAGTTCGATATTCGGGGTTTCCCCTATCCAGCAGATTTATCTTTGTCTTTTGCTGAAATCTTTTGCAGAAATGTTCCATGAGTAAATTGTCGAAATCCTGGCCACCAAGGTGAGTGTCCCCATCAATGCCCAATGTTAATAGGGCGCCTTTGTTTACCCTTACAATTGCAACGTCGAAGGTGCCACCTCCGAGGTCGTAGATTAGCACGGTTTTGTTTTCAGTTTCGGCCGATGGAGTTTGCAGTTTGTATGCTATGGCTGCGGCAGTGGGCTCATTGAGAATGGTAAGAACTTGGAGACCCGCAGATTCCCCGGCTTCAATCGTGGCTCTTCGCTGACTCTCGTTGAAGTAGGCTGGTACAGTAATCACGGCCTTCTTAATTGATCCCGCTTGTTTCTGCAGGTGCTTCTCGGCCCTCTGGCGGAATACCGTTAGTAGCTTCGCGGAAATTTCTTGGGGATATCTTGTTTTAGTGCCTGTCTTGATTTTTGGCGAATCACCAATTTTCACCACTTCGAAAGGCCAAATGGAAATATCCTTCTGGAGAATGGGATCATCCCATGATCTGCCGATGATTCTCTTGGCGTCAAATATGGTAGTCTCTGGATTTCTGTATGCCTGCTCTTTTGCTGCTTTTCCGTATTTTTCGTTACCCTTTTTTGGATAACACACGTAACTGGGAAAAAGTTTTTCTCCCTCTTCCCAATTAGGGACAATTTCTACTTTGCCGTTGATGCACACACCTATAGCACAGTAGGTCGTGCCAAGGTCAATGCCAATGGCTGTGTCCTCCAAATTCGAGAAGGTCGAAGTCGTGGTCGCTGTCATCTTGGTAAAAATAAAAGGTGTTCAAGTAGGCAGGTGAAATAACTAAATCGTTTATGGGACATGTGAGTGTATTTGGTTTTCATGTGAGTAATTTTTTCCCAATAATATAACGTAGAGTGCAATGAGTCGGCAGTTTGAGATTTTATGCTTATCAGTGTGTCAATTGATGTCATTACTGCTTGATCAAATAAAATATTTCATGGTGTGGGAATGATGTCATGTCAAACAAATTACATGTACATGCTTATCACTCTCGATTGTTTATCTGAAAAACTGAGGATGGTATAATCAGGGTGGAAACATGTTTTTACATAACATGGATAAATTACATTGTAAAAACATGTATGTAGTTTATCCATGTCTGGATGGTAAAATGGCAAAACTCAAAAAAATTAAATTTTAGCGTTATATATTAACTCTAGCAGTCCCGTTTCTTTAAAAATAAAAATTCGATCCTGGCCCATTTTATAATGGTTTTGACCATTTTTTGCCACTGAAAGTGGTCAAATTCATTCAAATCTGCCTGTGTCACAAACTGAGGATATTGGACGCCACTCAGTTACATTACTGTATTGTCCTGTACTATTTAAATGGACCATATGGTTTTGCCATTCCCCAGGGTTTTGCCATGATGTTTTTACATTTTCCTGTAAAAATGGCAAAACCTCAATTACCATTGGATAAATGCGACCCTGGGTATAATATGCAATTAAATAATACTCATTTGACAATAAACGCATAAGTAAGTAGTTGCTTTTAGTTTATGTACAGGGACAAATTAATTTTTATCGAATTACGTAATTTTTGACTAATTGTTTTATTTGACAGGGAGCTTCCTCCTTTGCTTAGATAATTAGATTTTTAGCTGTAAAAATACACAGAAATAATTTTGATAGTTAAAATATGCTTTAAAATGTTTAATGATTTAAAAAAGTAAAGTAAACTATACCTCCTCGACCAATCGCTGAATTGCATCTTTTGGCATGCAAATCCTGTCATCCTCGATGGTTATACCATTACTGCTACCACTTGATACCGATGTCGCTGTAACCTTCAGAATTCCGTTTTTGTCGAACTCCATTGTCACTTCAATATGTTCCTTGCCCATTGGACCTGGCGGTATTCCTGTGATATCAAACTCACCCAATTTCTCGTTTTTAGTGGCCACGGGATTTTCTCCTTGGTAGATACCAATCGGAACTGTGGTTTGGTTATCTCCACTTGTTCTGTATTCTTTGCTTGAGATCTTGCAAGGAATCGCATGATTTTTTGGAATCATTGCAGAAAATATATCTCCTAAACATTTAATACCAATGGTTTTTGGTGTAACATCCTGAATAGTGAACCGCTCTATTTCACATTTGTCATCATTTTTGTCCTGAGCATTCAAAAGGGATGCCTGAACAGCAGCCCCATAGGCGACGGCTTCATCCGGATTTATGGCGCAGTTCACCATCTGACCATCAAAGAATTTCTGTAGCATTTTTGTACACAGCGGGATTCTGGTAGAGCCACCGATTAGAATTACATCATTGATATCTTGCTTTCCGTTAATACCCTTGGTATCTTTGATCGCCCTCTGAACTATGTCAATGCTTTTCCCCATCAACGGTTTGATCAAGCTCTCAAATTTTTCTCGGGTGACATCCACCGTCAAATCTTTTCCTTTGTAGATACTCTGAACATCAATGGTAACATCCTCAGTTGCTGATAGAGACTGCTTTGCTTTTTCACATTGATACCTCAGTCGGGACAAAGGTCGCGCTGATTCTTTTGAACCGTCTAGTAAATTAACGCCATGCTCTTTCTTGAACTCTTCGGCACAATATTTGACGAGAAGGTTATCGAAATCTTGGCCTCCAAGATGAGTATCGCCATCGACGCCCAACGTGTCCACTTTGTCTTCAGTGACCTTCACAATGGCGACGTCGAAGGTGCCACCACCGAGATCGTAGACAAGGGCTGTTCTTGGTTTGGAATCGCGTCTTTGGAATTTGTAGGCAATTGCTGCTGCGGTTGGTTCATTTAAAATTGTGAGTACCTCGAGTCCCGCGGCCTCGCCGGCTTCAATGGTGGCCCTCCGCTGACCCTCAGAGAAATACGCAGGTACAGTAATCACAGCTTTATGGATTGTGCCGGGTGTCTTGCCAAGGTAGGTCTCTGCGCTTTTAGTGAGTTTTGACAGGAGCCTCGCAGAAATTTCCTGGGGATATCTGGTCTTGCCGCCTGTCTTAATTTTTGGCGAATTTTTGACATTGGTAACTTCAAATGGCCAGGTATTGATGTCCTGCTGGAGAACGGGGTCATCCCAGTGCCGACCGATGATTCTCTTGGCGTCGAAGATAGTGTCTTCGGGATATCGAAAGGCTTGTTCTTTTGCAACGGTGCCATAGGTCTCTTTTGCGTTTGGAGGATAAGCCACGTAACTTGGTGTTAGTCTTGTGCCTTGCTCTCGGTTCGGGATTATTTCAACCTTGCCATTCACCACTACTGCTACACAGCAGTAGGTCGTGCCAAGGTCAATTCCGATGGCTGGATCACTCATTTTGGCTTGACGTGTGTAATAAAATGAAATGACTTGCAAATATTTTCACTGAATGTCAATATAAAAAGCGTTGGATAAAAATGTTGGATTGACTCATTCACTGACTTATTCAGTCTTAACAAAAATTAATGATTGCACAATTTGTTGAATAATGATAAGCTGCGGCTGCCACAGCCTGTGGCCCAGAGAATGCAATTTTGCTGTGAGATTTTGTATAAGTACATATATGTAAACCTCGTGTGAAAATTGTATCCCCCACAAATTATTAATAAATAAGTGAGATTACAAATTAGATGATGAAGTCATTTTTTCAGATAACTGAAATAAAAATGAATACCCCTGAATGACGCGGATATTTATATGGACGCGAATAAGGTAAATATTAACATCTAATGTAGATTGTCTGAAAAAATACTGAAACATGCGAGGAGTGGTCGTTCATCATACACTTTAAATAAATGTACCATCATTTGCTTACGCTTGCTGATCAATCATAAACACTGAAGTGAAGTTTTTGTTTTGAACAGTAAAAAGAATATGTTAAAAGTAAATTGTTTAAATTTTACATTACCGCAAATTATCAAAAAATAAATCCGATTTGATAGCAATACCAATATCAGTACGCAAGTCTATGGTATTTCTCACCAAACACGATATCTCACTTCTTGGCACTTCACACCAGTGGCAGTTCGTATCAGATCCATTCTCACCGGGGACATTAGTCAGATTAAAGCAGTTGTCACCAAACCCTATCATACGAACGACAATTGCAGCCACTGCCAGTTCATTGAACACAGAAACATGTTGGCACAATTATTGCTCAAAACTAATGCATATGTATATTACACTTTAGATGATTATGAATGAAAGTTTCTATCTATTATTATAGTTTCTGTTGTCACTCAATGCCATTGAGTCAATGGAACAAAATGTGTATACCCACAATTGAGTTTAAAGGTGAGTTTCACCTTGAGTGTCACTCGAACTCTCTTGCCTGGTAATACTGACAACTGATGAGAACCATTGGTATTTTGTGGTACTTCCTTTGACAACAACAACACAAACCGAACAAACATTTAATTTAACCACTTTTGATTCCAATTGCATTCGGTGAATATTCTACCCTTTCTTTATGGACCGTTGGTCACCGCACACAAATTCCAACGGATATTGTTATTCACAAGGTACTCCATCATGAGTTTTTTTGTTTTTTAGGTGTATGGGTTTTTATGGTGAAACACCCAGCTGGATGTGGGCTTTTAAAATAGCAAATAAAATTATAGAATTGACTCTTTGTTGCTTCTATGGTTCTTACTATACACTGAAAAGTTCAATCATTGCATTCGCCATCGTCAGTTCATGCGCATTGTTCAATATATCAACTGACTAACGTAGAAGTCCATAAAATACATACTAAAGTTGTAAATGTGTTCGCCTTGTTAAAATTATAATGAATTGAGCAAAAAATTATTGGTTGTGACACATTTACCCACTTAACCTATGTGAAAACAAAACAACGAAAAACATTAATAACCCATTAAACATCAATGACTATTTCGAACGTTTGGTTATTCACAATTTATACCATAGCATATACCATAATTCAATGCAAGTTGCATAATGCAGCAATTAACTATTATATTGAAGTCCGGTGAGAAGTAATAACTTTCTTTGGTGAAAAAAATTTGGTGACATTGAGGTCTGGTGTGAAGTGTCCTAGGTGACAAGTGTGTATCTGGGTATATGATAAGTTGACATTGGTGAAAAGCAGCCAGTATCCGGAATGAAATCAAACTTTTTCAACAATAGCACTAGAGAAGACATAAATGGTCTTGTTTAATTTATTTACAAGGATAAATATATTTTCATCGAATCACGTATTTTTTTATTAATTGTTTTAATGGGCATGGTGACATGGAGCTTCTTCTGCTTGGACAATTAGACCTTTAGCTGTAATATACACAAAAATAATTTTAATAGTTAAAATATGCTTCGAAATGTTTAATGATGTGGAACAAGCAATTTATATAACTAAAGATTATTTGTGATTAAGGGAGACTGGCAATCAGCTGATCATTTAATTAACTTACAATAACGCAGCGATTTCAATTTTTTTGTCAATAAATGTCTGAAGTGTTGTCAACATTCAGTGTGAGTTTCAAATTGTAGAAGTGAACCGTTCAAAAAATACGCTAGCTGAAAGTCAAGGTGTCAGAAAACGAGTTTGCCACTTTTCTCAAAATGACGCTGCGAAAACTTCTCTTCTTACGTGGCTCCGTTTTAAAAATGAAGATTCTCCAAAACGTACTATCTACAACTAGGTACAAACGTACGGAGAATCCGATGAAGTTAATTTCAAGAAGGGTAGAGGCACGACTTCCCCACTAGCGACCCCCAAAGTTAAAGAGGGGATTCGAAAATTCTTTGTGAAGACTCAGTCTATTCGTGTGGCTGCCGCCGTCAAACAAATCAAAATCAGCAAATGTGTGACCAGTGATCTGAAAGCGCAGAAGCTGGGGATCACAGCCATAATCAAAAAGAAGGTTCCAATGTGCATGGGCGAAGAGGAGAACCGAGTTCAGGCAGTTAGCAAAAAAAATCGACAAAAAATGTAGCGAGAAATTGTCGTGATGGAGGACGAAAATTTTTAAACTTCTGACCCGAAGGAAACTTTTTTTCCGGACAAGTTCCACGCCACAATGAGTGGCAAAACAGAATATGGAAACCCATTTAAGCCAAAATCTAAATTTGCTGAAAAATGGCTACTTTGGTATACGATTGACTCCTGGGGCAATGTGAGTGATCCCTTCATTTCCACCGGCACCACCACATGATACCTTAACTTAGAAAATTGCGTCAAGTGTTAATTAATACACTGGATAATGGAGAATCTGAATCCTGATCACATTTAGTTTCGGCGTGACCTTTTGACCGCACAATACGCAAATTATGTGCAGTCACATCTCACAAGCAAAACACCGTATTTGCTACAAAAATGAGAATCCTTCTAATTTCCCCCAAGGCCGCCCGATTGAAACGTTTTGGGCTATTTATAAAAGGAGATACTCGAATAGATTGGAGAAGCTCAAAAACCTGATTGGATTCATGCGAATATGGAAAAAAATTAGTCTCGAAGTTGCTGAAAAGTCCGGCAAGACCATAATTGGGTTGTTGAAGTAAAAGGTCCGCTCTGTTGGCCAGAAAGGGGTTAGGAAGGCCATGTTGGACCGAAATCTGTAGCTCAGACTCTGCTCTTTCTTATAGCAAAAAATTGTCTA
>VYYJ01001495.1:0-30186 GCA_021029165.1 Cyphoderus albinus | reverse complement strand
AAACCATATAAAATTCACTCTATGGTTTTTCATCCATTTCGTCCAATTCTTCCATTTTGTCCATTTCATCCATCCATCCACCTGAAAAAATGGTGGATACTGGATAATAGGCGTACTTTGATTAGGCATATACTTCTTATTTGTTGTAGGACTCTGGGCCAAAACAGCAAAACGCCGCTCTCAATGCTAAATTCATGCAGAATGTGATATAATGAAGCATCACGGAGATGCAAGCAAAACAGTGTAGGTAATGTAAAAGAAGATTTAGAGAAGAAAAGTGCGCGGGCAGGTTCTTAATTAAAACATAAATTTAGAATTAAAATCCCCTCTCGTTTCTCCTTTTCTCTCCCTGCTTTCGTTTTCTTTTTAAAGTAATAGAGGTGGCAGCCGAATTAGGTATATAACATAAAAAATAAATAAATAAGCTAACTCTTGCCGTGGTGCGGTGTTAGCAAAATCAAGAACCGCGCTTACCAGTAACTTTAAAGTATTTCTAAACTTAAAAACTTTTTCTCTTCATACCATGCAAAAGCCTTACTTCATTGGTATTATGCAGTATAATTATTGTACGAACGAGCATGTCTGGGCAGTTTGGTTACTTTGACTGTGGGCAGGCTGTTTGTATAATATGTATTAATAAGAATGCGATATCATCAATTGATGAACGATTTAATTTAGCCATTTTTCTTACCTCAGACACTATTTAAACGGGATACGTGAACTAGTCATAAATGTGCGATATAACTTGTATTTTTTGCAATTACAATAATTAAGGAGACAGACTGCTTCTGCCGCCAATGCAGTGGTCTGCTAAACAAAGCTAACGTATGTATTTGCTTCATACAAAATACATACTTCATACTTATAACTAAGAACAAATGAACACAAACACTGAGAAAGAAGCTAGAACCTTTCGAAAAATGAAATTAATCGAAGCTAAATGACGGAATATGTATGTATTAGGTAGAGAACTGCTCAAATAATAGCTATATTATCAAATAACCAATGTTATAATTTAGAAGTTATGATATAGATTTGTGATGTACACCACCACCACCTACACAATATTTTATTTGGGCTACCAGAGCTCGTTCCGGTTACACAGTTTTTATTCATTTAATGGTAATGTTAAAAAATAAATAAAATAGGAGGAACCCAATTAAGTTACATTTTTTGTCCAGTTTGTAATAGACTTGAAGTAAGAGAGATGTGCATGAATGAATATTAATTAAGCATCCCCGCTAAATTTCATTTAACTTAATTGTAGCAGATGAAAAATTGCTATATCAAGTTGTCTAACAATGGAGGTAATGTACTCCACACAAGACAACTGGTGTTGTGAATAAGCTGAATGAAGGATGACATGCCTTCTTTGTTTAATAAACAAGGATTTACGACCTGGTAGACGTATATTATATCATACAGACATAAATAGTGTAACGTGAGTCTCCGCTTGGCTCATGCTCACTTTCTAAAACTTGAATACTTGAATCCATAAAGAAAAACCAACAGAACAAGTAAGTGTAAGTTATATGAGCATTCATTTTTATACTTTATTACTTTTCAAAAATCTTGTTTTCTCATTGCTCCACTTGACTTTCTTGAATAATACTATGGTCTAGTTTATTTAGTCCGTGGGGCTGTTTAAAATGTAACAAGAACCAATGCACTCGCCAGCAATGCAAACCATACTTACGTTTTGGAACAGAATTCAACTGATGAGGTCGACGGTTCACAAAGCGCTTTTATTGAAGCTTCGTCAATCGTCACTACAAAAGAGCAACATTCCATTTTAATTCTACCAGTGTGAAACGGACAATCTGGCAAAGCATTTCAGAGAAATGATTGAACCAAGTAATTTAGTCAAATCCTCAAGCAAGATAGTTTATTATGTTTGATTAAGTAAGTTATAAATGATTAAAGAAAAGAAAGTATTCGTGCCTGAGAGAAAGTAAGAAAATATGTTTCTTCCTGCATATCTTTATACTCTCATATCAGGTTTCACTTGATTTTAGGTGCTATTCAAATCAAATCTAGGGGACCCGCCTTTAGCTTGAGATGGAGAGATGAGACTTATCAATGGGTAGATTATATTTAACCACGATTCATAATTTGGAGGTCACATTTCCTCCAACTTGGCCTTTAGTTTTTAGTAGAACGTTTCGTTTTTTGCTGTTCCTCTGTGTTTACACATTCAAAGGTTCATGTACCAGGTTCAAAGGTGTTTTCAATTATAGCAAAAATATACGAAATAATTTTTCGTTTATATTAAACACTTTAGCGTAGTAGTAGCAGAAATATTATCTCCTACACTATTATTTTGGTACTACACTTGTGCCGATGTAGGGCCAGTTGTTCATTGCGTTCTTAACTGCTTTCCTGTAAAAGCTGCATGCATTTCATCTCTACACATAAATCAACTGTCAGTGGGTTACTCCATAAATCATTGCTTGACTTATTCTCTGTGTATCAAGCTTCACACCAACACCAGCCATGCACATATGCTCAGGGATGGGTAACAATTCAAATATTTTTTGAATAATTTTGGTTCTCCGTCACACTATAGTACTCTGAGAATAATATCCACTAATGGGAACATACCCTTTCACATTTGAACACGTCTATAACAAAACTCCTTGAATGGGAAATAGTCATTCATTACATTTACTCCACTTACAAAGTATGGACATGGTAAATCAACATTTCGTTACTTTTTGCAGCAGCGTCCACATTGCTTTAGAGTAGATTAAAAACCGACGAAATTTGTGAAATATTACGATACATTAAGACGTAAAAGGCTGTAGCAAAAGATGTAAAAGGCATTACTTAATTCCGTTACACATAACAAACATACATTTTAGATTAAAGGAACCTTTTTGCTGTTGATGTATTTTTTCCAAAAATAAATATCTTGCCGCGCTCTTCATGCGTGTACTTTGTCAATTTAATTTTCCTAATGCATCTTTCAAATTTCAATTCCGATTTTATTGGTATGTAAATTGAGAAAGGTTCAAGTTCACGGATTTTTATTCCCAAACCTGTAATTTTCAGTACAGCACTCGACATGTCTCTGTACCTATACAGACTACTGTGCATACCGATTTTCTTCTTAAAATGCAAATATCTACTCCAACTTTTTAATGTAAGTGGAAGGAAGGAAAACTGATACTCATCTCTCCCGTTTTAGTCGTCTATCTTCGTTTCTGTGTGATCAACCATATCAATGCATTTATTATGCAACAAGAGTATGCAAGGTCCAATGAGAGAGGCTTGCGTTTTGCATTATGCAGCATCCGATGCTATTCCTTTCTCTTGACTTCCATTGTCTCCTTAATATGAAAAGCTTTTCTATTTCATTCTTATGTCCAGGGAGCAGAAACTGATTTGAAATTCAGGGATCATACAATCTCGCAATAAATCTAAATCCGACCCGACAGTCGAGGATCTCGGGTTTCAAGAAACACTAAATCTAAAGCACTTATACATTTTTATTATATAAAAGTGTATACTGTAGCCCCGCTTACAAGGGATGGAGTATATTTTGAGGGAAGAATCGTAGTTGTATGATATCAAAGTAGAGATATTAACGTTCTACTAAAAGTCAACATTTTCTTTTCGAAGACTACCACCAGAGCAAGTCTAAAA
This sequence comes from Cyphoderus albinus, assembly GCA_021029165.1. Classification (NCBI taxonomy): domain Eukaryota; kingdom Metazoa; phylum Arthropoda; class Collembola; order Entomobryomorpha; family Paronellidae; genus Cyphoderus; species Cyphoderus albinus. Next base: position 26,541 of record VYYJ01001495.1, on the reverse strand, counting down.
TAGGGACATGAATTTTCTCTTTCACTTTTCGTCTTCTCTCTATCCTACAAACTTTATTTACTACGATATAATTTTGATTACGTGGTGGTGGCTTCTTCTGGAAATTCATTTCCCTCTATATTTATAACATGTGCAGAGATAACTAACTATACATTTATATGGCAAGAAACGGTGACTGCCCGACACTCCCCAACACTTGTATGCAAAGATATTTTGTAAGGTCGTTGCCGTCGCTAGCATAATATTTTACTTGGATTGGGAATGTATTTTCACTGAACTCTGGAGGCTTGATTTGACATGTGTTGTGTTGCATGGCAGTGCAGCACAATGCAACACTCCGCTTGCAGGAACCCCATTTACACAAGAGAAATGAATAGAGGTGATGTAAAAATCGAGGCGGAAAATTGGGGTGGGAAATGAAAGATCGTGTATTGCGAGCACAAAACAACTATCACAATCAAGTAACACTTCATTTATATTATGAAGCTCATGTGGGGAAAGAGACTGGAGCTGGAAAGAAGAAAATGATACATTGGCTAAAGTGCAACTAACTTTATTAGGCATTGGCATTACGTTTTTCTTGGGTAGTGGATTAGTTGGGCTGGCCAGGGTTTTTATTAGATTGAAAAAGGGTATCCGGCTTTGTAAATCAGAATATAGTAGCAAGTGCAATTTCTTACAATTCAACCTTTTTTGGGGGTAGTTTTATAATAGCAGAAACGTGCAGTTCCAAAAAGTCCTGTTGCATATTTTTTACTGTTGTGTAATAATGATTACGTAATTGCACGTAAACATTTGTGATTTTTACTGAAATACTTTGTTGGCGATTTCAAACATTTCAAACATTTATTTGTAACTGTTCGGAAGCAAAAACTGCACCCTTTAAGTGAGAACGCAGCCTACGGTATGGTTGGCTGACATTATGTTCTTGCCATATTAATTCCTGCTAGAACAACATAATATAATGTGAAGAAGAAATAACGCGCAGAAACGGAATTTTCTGCTGAAATCTATTGGGAAGTAAATAATATTAATAATAGTAATGGTCGGAAAGGTGACGTTATACACGTTCTTATAGACATACCCCTATGTACATATTTTGTGCTACCGATCGATGATCTTTTCAACTTTATTGCGCATACCGAGTCAAGCGGAGGAACGCTGTAGCCTCGTGAGCCAAACAGCCTTGTTGGCGATAGTTTATGAAGAAAATATTATCTTTGTTTTCTCCTGCTGCCTTTATCATACTATATTATACAATGAAGTTTGTACAAATGCTGCAAATCTGGCTGAAGGTGCAGATGTGCGTTGCTGTCTTGTGGGGAATGGACACCAGCACTACCTTCGCGGACTCTGAGCATGATGTCCAAAGGTATAATTGGTAGGTAGAGAGATTATCTCGTGAATACGGCATTAGCAGCAGAGCCAATGTATGTATAAGAACCTCGCCTAAAACACTTGAAGACTGTAGGATGATGAACTCAACTCCGGTCTTTTTGGGCTTCGTGAAATAATAATAGAGAATATTATTGGGTATACCACTTTCTCTATATTATCATACGTCACCAGCTAACCCTTATATAATTATTCTTATGAATTTTATGTTGTGTATGCATGAGGGAATGTTTGCACATGCAGTCACGTAGAAGATGCTGATTAGGAGATTTATGTCTTCATCATACAATATCGGCTTGGCGGCTGAAAAACTTTGCCTTTCTTGCCTCTCAGGCCTTTTCTCTTTCTAAAATATCTCTAATGCTAATTGTAAAAACAGTTTTTGCAGAAGTTGAATAATCAGTAACGTACACGTCAAACCTCTTACATGATTATTTATTACATTATAATAATTATTACTTTCAATAGAAGTAAAGCCCTCCTCAAAATGTGCTCACAGAGTCGGATAAAGTGGAAAGAAACTTTTATATTTGTCTTATCGTTTCACACCATCTTTACTATTCAACTGCTGGTCCAATCCATGCACAGAAAAGTTTTTTTTTTTGGCATCGCGCATCGATCTTTTGAAGTTGTTTCTCTGCTTCAACTACACCAAACTTTTCTTAATCTCTGAAGCCGTTTTCGTCACGATTGATTCGATTAAGAATTTTAAATGTTTAGTGAAGTGTACTGAATGTTTTGTCTAATTTTGTAATGCTATAGTCGTTCGAAAAGCTTTGAGTACTTAGGAGTGTCGTTGAAGAACCGCTACATTATTGTAAGTAGACGTTGTTTGACGGTTTCTTTGCCGGCCCAATTACTGGTTCATAAAGGAAGTTAAAATCCCATTGCCCACCATTCTCAAATTACTCATTAGTGGTTTTAAACTGTTCAAATTTAAAACTAAAGATGATGATAACGATAACGATGGATCATGAAGTCAGAAGAGGGAAGGAGAGGAATGATGCATTACTTTTACACTACGGTTAGTGCAGCAGAGCCTGAACGTGGACCATACGCTATTTTGCCGAATAGATTGCACTGCGTGTTTGGGTACGAGTCTAAACCATTTCTTTGTAGCACACATGCGTGAAAAGTTATGGTTTCATTTGATTCGTTACTGCTTTCAAATGATGTTCTAAAAGTTTTAGATGATATTTGAAGGTTGAATGATTTTCTTAAAGAGGTAGTCCGGAAAAGGACGATAAATTGTTGAAAAACGGTTTAGAATAAAAAATGGTTGGTGGGTTGGTCAGACTGTTGACATGTACGTACGTAATGCGTCCGTCCGTTCATCCAATTCAAACCATCCGACCACCTTAATTTTCAGAGAAAAGAATGAAAAAGTTTTCACCTAATTAAAACCAAAACTTCACACGTTTTTGAAAACAAAACTAGGTGGAAAGTGCTTAAGATGGATCTATAGAGAATAGAAAAATTTGAAAATCTATCCAAGTTAAGTACGTTTCCGACATATGGTTAGCATGACTAGCATTGCCAATGCAGCCGCCTTGACTTGAAAGATCAACTTTGTTGGTCTAATTTATGGTTTATCGGAACTTTTACAAAGGTTGCCGTAATATACACAAAGATGAAGTTAATTTTTAAACTTGATGATAGATATAAAAGGATACGGGATTTATTTTCCTTAGAGGAACGTGTGGGCATATTTTATCATGACTTTTATCTCCGGTCTGATACATACGAAAGCAGTAGCAACTTAATTTTAATACGTGTCTAATGCTGCCAAAACCATCATTGGTTTCCATTATTAATGTCAACATCAGCACATGTGGTTTCCATAAAAGTTTTCTCTGTAAGTAACTTCCTTCTTGAAAAACGTAAATTGAAAGCAACCAGTTCCTAAACATTTAGTGGGCACATTTTACTAATTAACTATTTTCACATGATTATCATAAAGACATCTCACGCCGGGGAAAATGATAAACTACCATTTGAGACCATTTCTGTGTTTTGTCTGTAGCATTTTAAATTTGTTTAAAAGAACTGTAGGCTAACTCAAGATTTTAAATTTCAAATCTCGTTAAAAGCTAGAAAACAAAATAAAACGTCAATGATTAAATAATAAGCTGTGTTACTGTTTTCCTCCCTCCCTCATCTCATGTTTTAAGTTTTCGTTCGCACCCACTACCACAAGAGATTTGAAGGCAAACACAATGCAGGACAATTGAATTTCACCACTGCACAAATCCAGCCCAAGCAACAAATTGGACTCATTTCTCCTATTGAATAAAGAGGAGACACCAAGAATGTTTTTTATCCATCGTCTCGTCTTTAAAAAAACTGTGGACTTGTTCTTTTTACACAAGTGATAGTTTCATGATGCCACTAAACAACGTTCCCTTTATCACTCAACCAGCCTGGCCTTCTCTTTCATCTCCAACACAATCTGATTGAAACAATAAAGAAAAATGTTTGTTACTCTTGTATGTACCCTTATTCTTGTTCCACATTCTTAAAAAATCGTTGACTGATTGGAGCAGTTTATTTTGACTTTCATGTTCTTCTAAGTATCTGTCATTTATCACTTACGGTGCTAATTGTAGATCGACTTTCCTACATAGACCATGAATTAGAGAAGACTTAAGATTTGTTATCTCTTTCTTGGATTTCCACCAGAGAAACAAAATAATGAATTCTCACATTTTAAACATTACACATATTCCTTAAAATTACTTACTTTAGAAGTACGTTTCTTTTTTCCATTCAAGTGGAATTCAACAAATCTGAGCTCTGACCCTGAATATTTAGTTGTCCTTAAAACACAACACAAAGAATTGCATAACAATAGCATAAACTAATATTGTAGAAGGAGGATATATTTATTTCCAACTCATCAGTTGTGGGAAAGGAAGTAAAGCAATCAAGAGTTTAGTGAGCAACACACTGCCGCATTATAAAATATACCGAAGAAGAAGTGCGAAGGAAACCATTGAAGGAGCTGTCACAGGAAAGTCTCAAGTCGTCCTGATTTATGGCCTTCGTTTAGACGCCATGATTTAGGACACCCTTTTTGTACTTTTTAAGCGAAACGAGACGGTAACTGCTATGTGGCTTGCCCAACCAACCTACGTTTCTGTGTGTTCAACCTGGAATTGCTTTGCCGTGATGAGAAACTTGTGCAAGTTACATACCACATCCCAATCCGTCTTTTCCATGTTGCTTTCAGAGCCAGTAACTGAAGCGTTTTTCGTCGTCGCTCGTTTCTTATATTTGTGATGAAGCTGCAGTTGCATTCCATTGCACAAAGTACCCGTACGTAACGGCAAGGGACAATTTACCAATTTTCTTTAGATAGCTGGAGCATTTAATTCTTTTCATTTGCACCAATGAACCTTTGTTTTTTACAGTATTGGTAGTGTGGAATTGGCATTACAAAATTTATTTCTGATTATGATAACCTATCAGTATAAAATACAACATGCATTTAAGGGTTGTTTATCATTCTCATGAATCCATCATTGTATTAGTGTAGATTAGCTTGTCACTTGACCTTATACTGTGTTTAAAATAAAGCTTTCAGGAAACTAAGGGCGTTCATTTTATGAAAATTTCATTTTATTTCATTCCCAGACGAAACGTCTTGCACTAAAATGGAAGAAAACAGCGGTACAACCCCATTACCACTATGGTAGTATTTTACAATTTTGGAAGTGATCCTCTTTATCAGATCCATTAAAAATCAATACTAGTACAAAGGGACGCATCGTTATTTATTTATAAGTGTTTTTATAAGTAACATAAATTCGCTTGACCGGCTTACGTACCTAAATTCCGAGCGACATACGATGTGCAATGATGACTCACTCAAGCTTGTCACAAAAATAATCATGAGTTGTTATATATATCTGTTTCAGTTTAGACTGAATGACGGGCTCTCGACAAAATAAAACCTTTCTCGTGTGAGGGATTACGTTAATATTATTATTATTCTGAACATCAAGTGTTCTTCTTCACCTCGTCTCTTCTCCATCCAACCATTTCGTTCTAAATTCGGTTTTTGTGTTAACGAAACGAAAGTAGAGAGCATTATAAACATTATAAACTGTTACTGTAAGTCACCATACAATGACGTTGCGTTGTTTTATATCGTTTCGACCACAAAAAATACCTCTTTTAACCACAAAAACCCCTTTTCACAAAATTATTATAACGACTCTGAGCTGAGCACAATAGCACTTTACCCTAGTCAATTATATGTCCATCTCGTGTATTGATCCTTTTACGAACTGCTCCGTATTTCAAGCTCTATTGTTAGTTTAGGATAGACAAATACCCTTTTCAGATTCCTCTGACGTAAAATAAGTAGAATTGAGTCAACCAGACTTTATACGATTTTGATTTTCACTTGTTTAACTTTCAAGCTCGTACAAAGCCTACTTACTTCGGTGCTATAGATGTGCGAAAATCAAGATCAATCACATTATCTGTATTGTTCACGTGTGTTCAGTACCATAACATCTGACGCAGATGAAAGTATAAAGAAAATTGCTGGTTGAATAAACAGAACGGATGAATGAATCATATTAAGTAAGCATATGCATAATGCGTAAATTCTTTGGTTTAGCAAAAATGTAATATAAAATTAATCATTGCATATCAAATTGAGCAAACACCGAATTTGCTTGTTTGACAGCCCAGTGGTCAAACACAAATGCTGGCCCATAAGTAGGAATTAAAATCCCAAGCTTCGGCTGACCCTTGTCACAATAAAAATGTCAAACAGTCAAAGCTAAAGCGTTTATTTCACACCCTTCAAATTATTCATATCGATTAAGTAGACAAATAATGCTGACATTGAAAGTTCCGTACCCTTATTCCTTGCACAGCATCTAGCAAGAAAACTAACCGCATATACTGAAAGCGAACGAAACGTAAAATAATTGGTTGTTGCCTTGAGCTTTAATTTTCTGGGTAATGATCAGAGAAGAGACAAAAACCGACAAGGAACTTTCCATTATTGCTGAGTACACGATTTCACTTCTTTACAAGCTTGGCATGTTACGAAACTCTTAAACCACCTTTTTTCCTCGCTTCCACTATCTTTCATCCTCCATGTAACCTCCTCTTTGCCTCTTTTACCTCACTTTCTTCGGCTTCCTTGATGCACAAATCAGCCAACTCAGCTGTGTTTGTCCATGCTCTGTTCTGTTTCGGTCCTTGAGAGCATTATCCATCCTCGCTATTATTTCAGTTTGCCTCCAGCAGCAACTCTCTTTTAGCAGATAATTTTTCTCCGACTCGTGAAAGGACAGATACAAGTAAAAAATTACTCTGCTCAAGAATAATGTCCTTCTTGCCTCTTTGTTCCCCTTCTTACAATCTTGCGTGTGCTGCTTTCTACTACTGCAACACCAACACCGAACCGAGAGCTTAATACTAATACAATATTAGAGGACTAATATTTAGATGCCTTCTTTACTCGCTGCTCCAACATAAACACCATATTCGGCAAAACTTGACAAGAAGCTCATCCATCCATCCTCTCTGGTTATATTGCAACGCCTCGTCGGTGGTAGCGTACTTTTTTATAATCCACTTGGGATTCCTTCCAATAATTTCCTATCAGGATAATGGCAACGAGAAATTACTACAAACTCATTCATTCCTTATTCCGCAGATATTCCTCCTACATTCTTGCGTGCATTTTTTTAAACAAAAAGGTTCAATGATGATAACTGTGCTTAAGGCACAACAATAAGGAGCAATATATTCATTGTGCAAGGAGAGAGAGGAGTGATCAAAATCTCTCTTGTGTGTATTATGTTACTATTGCCCCTACCTAAACATAATAAAAACATATACAAATGTGCTCCAGTGAGTGAGTGCGACCAAAGAAGACTTTATTACTCGTCGAATCGACGAAGAGTGATGAAGCCAGCAAAAACGTAAGACCTGGAGCAGCTGGTGTTGGCTTTTTTTCTGGACTGGACTTTTTGGTAAATATATGTGAAGTAGCAACTCGAGTTAGGTTGCTGCTTCAGCCTCTTTGGCATGCTTTTCCTATCACTTTTTCGTTGTCCGACATTATTATACACCGTCTCTCGTACCTCCTCCTTCCATTCAGCAGACTACCCGGTTGCAATAATTTGTGATTTTGAGTTGCGACTGCGAGGCTGCAGACATTTGAAAACCGCTTCAAGAAAGCTTGTCTGATTTCTCACAACTTTCATTCATACCAATCCTTTTAGCGAAGAGACGTTTGTAATACTGATTTTTTATGCTGCAAACGTCTACCTTCTCTACTGAGGTTTTCCTTCGCTGCACATGCAGTTATACACCAGTATTTATTTCTTTCGCTACTTTCGGTTTTACCATCATTCTCTTATCGTCATAATCAGTATGGTTTGAGTTGCCCACATAATGTATAATACTCGGCGTAGCCGTGAGACAGGTTCGATCCGCCCAGTTCACATTTTGCGATGACTCTTTCTCTGCTTGATAAAAAATATTATTATATGCCTATCCCATCCCCCAAAAAAGCTGTTTCAATAGAGGCATGCTTGCGAAAGGGCTGAAAATCCCGAGAGGAGTGAAGAGGAGCTTCTGCCATTGAACTGCTTTTAATCTTGAACAGTGGCCATAGCCTAATCATAATATATCCTGAGATGTAATACAATGACGAGTTGCACTTGGATTAAGTAATATATCAATGCGCTCTCTGTATAAAAGTCACACTGGTTGCGTGATGTATGAAGAACAATAATAATCATCAACGCCGCCATTCTCATCATCATCAACAATCATTATTGTTCTTGCCTTCTCACTTAAGAAGGAGGTTTGAGGTTGCATTTAAAAGTAACAACTTAATTCAGTTGTTTCGCTTGCTAAACTCTGATGCGTTGATTATTACATTTTTGTGATTATTTCAAGCAACGTAACGTGATTAACTTTCTGTGATGAAATTTTAAAATTATGTTTCAATTTTACAATTACATATTTTTAAAAAGCACGAAAACCATCACCTAATTTGTATTCAATCCATATTATGACTTGTTTTACTTTCATATTGTTCATTATTATTACTCAGGAAATTTGTAAAGCATGGCACGATCTGCATAAAATATTTTTTTGTCAAACTTCTTCATTATTATTACAATGATTAAGTGACGAACGGAACTCACCTTATTGTAAATATTTACCTCATTACTCAAAAAATATTGCTGACCGTTAGGGGATAATGTTATTGACGGAGTGTTGTTGAACAAAGCTCAAGAAGATATAGTGATAATTGGCTGGTTGAAATATTACACAAAATGCTTGACCTTTTCTCCCTCCTCTCAGATTTGCAAATACATTTGCAGGTACATTTAGTTTTTCGTCGTAGGCTTGAGCACATTTTGAAAAGTGGCTGAAAAGAAAAAAATCGTGAAACATTGGGATCAGGTAAAGTTCTTTTTGAAAAAAATGAAACAATGTTGTGTCAACAACTGTGATGTTTTTCAATTTTTCGTGTGCCTTGCAACAACTGACAAGTCATGATTTCTTTCGAGAACATCGCTTCATCATCAAGCAACCAAGAAACAAGTAAATCTAAGCAATGAAATGTCGAACAGGTTTCCTCTTCTTATCATCTTTACATTTTAGTCATTTCTTTGTACTTTTTAACATAACACATATAAAGAGTTGAAAGGGCCACGGTTTGGGTAGTCAACTAAATAGAATGATATGATATTGTATCGCTTGCTTTTATGCACTGCTTCAACCTACGTGGTTAGCCTTGTTATACAATTCGTGTGTTGTTTCCCTGCATTTATAAGCACTCTCGATTTGTTTGATCCTTGACTGACTTTTTGATTAATATTTTCCTTTTGCCGGGAAGATATTCTGCTGTGCTCATGAAAACAATTCACAACTGCAACACTTAAAACCTCACAATCTATATCATTTGATTTCAGTTGGTAGGTTGGTTGTAATGTGATGCCAGAGGAAATACTATAACCAGGTTTTCTTTTTACAAGTACTTGTTTTGAAAATCGAGTAGGTTCAAAATTCGAGATTTTTTTTTCTCGTTGCCCATTGTTTTGTCGTCCGTGTAAGTCTTTTGGGTACTCGTGTATTTCAATTCTACTTCAGCTGACTCAGGTTAATTTATCTTTTTTAAAGCAAGCCAACAATGACATACATGAAACAGAACTGAGTTTTATGGATAGGTATAATTTGCTTAGAAGAATTACTGGTTAACGTAGCGTGAGCATTATTTCCTGAACATGCAACACTTAAACTGTTATTAAGATACAGGCAAAGGTGACTTAGATAATCTTTTTTAAAGTCGTCGCGTCTGGTAGATAAAAAATTGAGAACAAAGTTAAGATGTACGAGAAAGTCTGTTAAAGTTTGTCGTTCAATAATAGCTGCCAAAATATTTATCAGTGCTTTTATATTTTATGAAGTGATGGCCGCTAAACACAATTATGGTTGCACGTTGATTCAATTCTATTGAATGCAAATTATGCTAGATGCATTGTAGAATTCGTGAGTGTATTGTAATTTCCCACATTCCAATATCTAATCCTCTGAAAAACAGAAGAATGGGTTGATGGGTAAATATAAATTTTAAAATTGTCCATCTTTTCACGAAGAGGAAAGTTTTATTTAAGAACGAGCTTTCGGTAAATAACTATACATTATTTGAGGTTTTCTTTCCCCAACTATTCGGTAAAAGTTTGGTATAATGATGAAAATGAAATATTTCACTCTGAGGAGTTTTGAATCTTAATGCAGATAATCTCTTTAGTACAGATGTTCAACTAATGTAATGTCATTTTGTCGGATTTGAAAGAGCATTAATTATGCAATGATACTGTTCCCCAGATTGGTCCCTTTGCTTTAGTACAATAAGAAAACAAACGAAGTACAGAAATTTGGGTCGCGGTCCACAATATTTCGGAAGCTGTCAAAGTATTGGTAATGCTTTTCATGCTTTTCCAACCATTATGCGTAACAAAAAGTGTTCACATGGAGCAGCGAAATGCAAGCATGGTCGGCGAAGAGTTTTAAAGCATAAATATTTCATCTGAGCCCCCGCCCCGACCAATCGTGCGTGGCCACCGTCGGTTGCTTTTGTTGGCTGCTGGTTCTTTTCATGTGCCGTACCTGAATGTTGTCATTGCCTTCGCTTCTTCAGACTTCTACTCGCTCATTTCCTTTCCCCAACACACAAGTACAACCATTAACATCCTTACACTAAAGCACGACAGAGTTAGTAGAGTTACAATTGTTACATTGCATTAGACTGCAAAATGAAAATTCATTTTAAAACAAAGCACAAAGGCAACTGATATAGTCGTTTGTGTTTGTTATTATACACACCGTTTCGTTGTCTTTTTTGAAATAATTATTATATCGCCATTACTTTCGGAAACTTTACTAATACTTTGACACTGGAATCCATTCTTTCTATGTGGTGTGACACAATGAAAACTCTTAAATAATGAGAATTTGTTTAAATGTCTGAAGCTTTAGTACTTCATTTTTAGGTGATTTTTCTTTTGTACTAAATCTACGTTATAGATTGTAGGCATTGAGTGTTCCCAACTATAAATGTTATTATAATCAAAATAGCAAGTAAATAGTCGAAACCAACTTCTTTTCTAAATTCTTATCTTCATCATAACTTGTTATTTTTCTTAGGGACATTATTTCTTTTTGAGTGTAATGAATGGGTTTACAATAAATACAGTCATTTGACGCAAGCCTTGATTGAGTTGTTAGAGAAATGCATGAAAAAAAACTGCGTTCTTAGTTTTTCAATGTGCCATCTGAAAAGCATTGAGACTTAAATCACCGAATTGCATGTTACGATTTGTTGTGCTACTACTACCGATATGATATGACATGGTTTGACCGACTGTGGGCGCAACATGCGCATGTCACAAGGCAGTTCCACCTGCCACAGAAAGAAATTGCAGGATTGAATTTCTCTGTCAGTGAGTTGAGAAATTTGCAAGGTTGAGTTAAGGTTCATATGCGGTATATTTACGTTCAAATTAAAATCAAATCTTAAACCTGCTTGTTAGGTAACTCTAATTAAGCTGAACAGTTAATCTAAGAGAATACAAAATTTTTCTCCAAACTTAGCCTTGTGCTTGCAATTAAATCCCAGAGAAGATTACATGCCAGATATGATAAAATAGACTCGTCGATCATTGTGACACATGGTAAAATGTTACACAGGGAAATGTAGCTAAAATATTGTATGTACTGCCTTGTACAAAGAAAATATAAGTCCTTTGTTATATTTCAAATACGGATTCCACGTCGAACTGGAAGAATTTATTTTTAAAGGCATTGGAATTGTTTAAATGCTATCTTGAAAGAAATGAGAATAAATAAAATTACTTAGCCGAGCATAACTAAACTCTTTCCAACTTAACTCACGAAAGAAAAGAAGGGGAAAATAGTATGTACTAGGAAATCGAGAAACATGGAGAAAAAGGAAAAGAACGGGAAATAAATATAGCGTACCATACACAACGTACGTAACCCACGGCGTGCATTCAATAAGTAAATCCCCATATAAATAATTGAAGGGGAAGAAAATGAACAACTTCGGGGGAAAATGGTCTTGGACAGATGGATTACACGCTCCTATTTCCCATGTGCGAAACGAAAACAAACGAGTCGTATAGTCGTATATATTATTTTTGGATTTTATTTTGATTAGATTGGATGGTTTCTTTTGCTTTTTTTCTCGCTCACTTTCTTTCTTCCACGCATAGTAGAATGAATGAAAGAAGTAGCGAAGAAGAAGAAAAAGAGTAAGTGTATGCATATGGGAAAAAGTGGAGTAAATTAACTTCCGTCCTAAGCTCTACACACTCGCTGGCTTTATGCAGAATTATAACGAGAATAGGCCGGTCTATAATATGATTACAATGTTATATTTATTTTACATATTATATATAATGCACCTATTTCTTCTCAAAGAAATCGAATGTAACAGAAACGAGGTGAATTTTCTGATAAACTCGTTGTTCACGTATCTTTTGCGATTGGATAAGCTAGTCCAGCCTGTCGCCTTAACTCTTGTTTCTCTAGCCATTCGTCTTCGTCGAAACTGTTCTCTCTTCTGCCGTTCCCTCTTAAATTCAACATTTTGTTAAGCTTCTCACTGACGATGGAACCCACCCGGCTGACTTCCGATGCTGTGACTAGAGTTGGGCCAAATTAACTGTAAGCTTTGGCGCATAGAAATCTACGCTTCACCAGATATATATACTTTCTTATTTTACTTTACACAATCGTAAAACTTTTCATGAGCATCGAAAGTGAAAGAGACGATAGATTTGCTCGAAAAGGAAACCATAGACTTACTTCACACGCGTTACAGAAAATTCTATATATGAATGTTTGTTTAACAACGGTGACATATTATCACCCGTACAGTAACTAAAATAATGAATCCTAATTTTCTTCAAACTAAATAAAAACCAAGACCGAGTCATCCGGCTCTAAAATTTATGCTTTTACGAACGAAGCGGCATTGTACAAACTTACGACTGCATTTTACAGAGGAAGACAATGGGAAAATAAGTTAAAAATATCTTTGTATTCAAGTAACACTGTGAATGCAAAATGAAATAGGGGCTCACACGCTCACATTTATTTTGAAAAAGAAATGCGTTATACAAATAAAATATAACATTTTAACTAATTGATTTTTATTAAATTTCTTCTTCTCAGGTGCAAATGGACTAAGACGTCGTGGTCGCCAGACGTACACACGCTACCAAACTTTAGAGTTGGAGAAGGAGTTCCACACAAACCACTATCTGACGAGAAGAAGGCGAATAGAAATGGCCCATGCCCTTTGTCTAACAGAACGACAAATCAAGATTTGGTTCCAGAATCGTAGGATGAAACTTAAGAAGGAGATCCAGGCCATCAAGGAGCTGAATGAGCAAGAAAAACAAGCCCAAGCTGCCAAGCTTCACGTCGTTGGTGGCTCTGATGGCCAAAACTAACAGGCAACTTTAGGGAGGAAAATAAATTAATACATAATTTTACTATTACATTACAAAAACTATGTACATACTGTTACTGTGTAATATACTTAACGAGATAAAAATAGCACAGAAAACTTTCTTCTGTACACTTAAGCGTAAGTCATCAGTAAAAGTATGAAACATTCAAATATACGTATGACGTTACGGCAGTTCCAGTTTCAACCAAAAATAATATCTCTGCTCGTCGACACGGCAGAGATATTTGTGTTTTATAAAGCAGTAGATCCAGATCAAAAAGATGATAAATTTTTAGCAAAAATTGTTCTTATTCAAAAAAAAAATTCATGATACTGCAATTTTATCCTCAATAAATGATTTTGGAACATTAAAAATGTACATTGGAAATTATCGTATTATTAAAATTACTTTTAAGTAGTGTGAAATAATTAGCATTGGATAAAATAAGTGAAAGCGTAGAGATAAAAACAAAAATGATCTACATTAATGATACAGAACATTTTGTTTGAAGTACAGGATGAGCAAACCAAATAATTTTTTCTCATGTTAAATAGTAACTGTTATTAAGTATGATCGTACACAGAAATAATTTTTTCAATCACTATTATATAAGCAGTTAGAACTAAAAGAGTGGAAATCGATTTTTGGATGTGTAATAGTGTTTAGCGAGTTCCTGTAATTTTTTGCTAGTTTTACGTAAACAGTTGAACACAGGAATGTATAATGAAAATAATAATGGTTAGTACTTTATAAAATGCCATTTGGAGAAAATTACTGCGTTTTCTTCATTATATATGAATGATGACAATGTATTACAGAAACACTATATTTGGTAGTACCACTTTAACTTTACTATTATTGTGAAGCATTACTACTAACTCACAAAAGTATACTTAAAGAACGTAGATTCTCCAAACAGCAAAGCTTTTTGATTTTTTAATTCATCATGTATACGTGTATGAACGACTCTTCTTTACCAGTTCACAAGTTACAAAACAATTCGTAAGATTTTTTAATTTAACGACCTATTTAAAATAGTATAACCCTACATTACTGTATAATTTGTGTAGTTTTACTATTTATAAAAATCGTCTATAAAAATCAGTTAGTTATTGTGCACGTAGCTAATTCAACTGGAGAGAAATGGCGATAGTAAACTTTAATTCTTCTTCATGGATTCGGAGTGTGTGGTTAAATTATGGTCAATGTGCAAATAATAACTTAAACGTAGCTAGATTTTTGGTAATAGTTTACATTCAAAGTAATTTTATAGGAATTTATAGATGTAATTGTCATAATATTATACAGTTAAAGATAAAAAATAGGATGTTGCAATTTGCAAAGCAAAAGAATAAAGAATACAATTTTTAAGTTCCTGCCATCAAAAAATTAATACGGTAGATAAATAGAGATAAGTAAGATTAGAAAATAAATCGTAATCTCCCTCCTTCTTAATCCAGCCTGTTCTAATGTACTTCAATAATCTTCAAGGACAAGACATTGGCTTCTAATCTTCCTTCACTCAGCAAACTGATGAAGAAATGGAAACTCTTCTTTGCAGCTGATTCCAACGGTAAGGATAAGAAAATTTGTGCCTACTATTTAAACAGTTTGGTCGTTTTATGTAGTTTTGACATCCGTTAATTAATGGCTACTGACAAAATGATGGTGCAGAAAAGAAGAATTTACTTAACTCTCCAGCTCTCCAATTTACGAATGGAAAACGTAGAAAAAAACAAGTTCAATGGGTAAATAAATGCATGCAATAATAGAGAGAGAATTTCAAGATCAATTTTGCAGAAATGCATTCCAATGATAAATAAAGTAGCATTATAGTAATTCAAGCTAAGCTACACTATACAATAAATTGTTTGCGAGATAGTTTGGTGATGATAGCTAGGAGATAAAATCCAAGCAGCAAAATCATGTATAAAGATCACCCAATTATTTGCACCAGAGTCTGTGCTAGGGCACGGTTGTGTTACAACCGTTTAAAAAGGAGTAAAAGTCGGGGTGTAAGTGATTTGAGTACGTTGTAAATGCCACATAACCATTTTCATGGGTATAATTTTTGTCGGCTACCAGGAGCCCCCGTAATATAGTAGTGCTAAAGTGAGTTCTATAATCTTGGCACTGTTTTACCCCAACATTCTAAATGCGTCCGTTCCTGCACTCGTATAGGAAGCTCAGTGCATACAAAATGGCATATTATTATTGACTTCTGTTTATACGTTTTTCAAGTGCTATAAGGATATCTTCTGTATAGTTTTTGGGAGAACCAAGTGGTGCTCATATTTTGCTGGTGGCTTGTCTGCCGCTATGATGGCGGCACTAAAGTGCGTTAAGAAATTGATGTTGTTTGGTGGTGTAAATACTTATGTTTTCTCTTTATACTCCTACTATGTATTATGTACTAGTTGTTTTTTATTCGGTCGCGACTCGCGTTCAGTTTTACTGCCACAACTTCTTTCTGCCACGTCCGTGACTGCATTTTTCTGATGTCTTTGCACAGATCCCTCACAACTTCCTCTAGTCTAGAACTCCGACCTGCTCAGCTCAACAGAAATTCTTTTTGAAGAAAAAGCCTAAATGTGCTCGCCTTAGACTTTTCTTTTCTCCCGTGTGATACATATACGTAGTACTAACTTGTACTGTGGCACAGAAGAACAGACAAAGCGACCTTTTATTTTATGATTACGACGCGATGTGTGGCATCACATTTTCAAAACCTCAACATGAGCCAATGTAGTGGGACCGCTAAACCAGGGTAGCGAACAAAAGTGCTTGTCTATAGGCTACTTTTACATGAATTTTTGACTAGCTTAGTTTCTATTGTGCGCTATGAGTATTATCCAAATTTCCGTAAAGCAGGTTGCACAATATTCTCACCGAGATAGAGAAAGGACAGTAAAATATATAGAAAAAAGTTGTAACCTTTTTCTGTTCAACTTGGCTAGAAGCAAAGTTTTTGCAAACTAAACTATCATCATCGAGATCCCCGTAATCATATCATCCTTACAACCCATACGCACATCTCTTTTCAATGTAGTAGTCATGAGCAAAGTGCTGCTGCAGGCAAAAGCAGTGAACGAACTAAAATCTGTAGTCCCTTGCGAGTTTTTACTTTTAGTACAATGCACTAGTGCAGTAGTAAGAACGATGTTAGAAAGACATTCACAAATGTAAATGTAGTGCAAAACATCTAGAAGAGACAGAGTGAGCAAGTCAAGTGAAGGAGCAAATGACACTGCTCAAAGTCCCATTCAAGAATCTCACTTTGTTTCCTTTTCTTTCCCTTTATCCTCCGTATTTTTCCTTCTCAACCTCTCCTCGCTCCTTTTCCCTTCTCTTGGTTGCGTTTTATTTTTCCCGTACCTTGTCTCTCCTCTCCCTGTGCGTGTTTTTCTTACGAGCGTTTTACTATCTTTTTAGTAGCAATAAACTTGATTGACTATGTAAACAAGTTGTAAAATGAGTAATCAAACTTTTCATTCCCTCTGCTCCCAATGCACCACTGTTCCTCGCTTTCATCTTTTCTATCTTCGCTATTTTTGCACTTCACTGGCTCTTTCGGCCTTATCAGTACGAATGGGGCTCAGATCGAGGTGGATGAAAGGGACGGCGTTACTGTAAGAAAATAAGCGTAGTGAAATCATTTTATTAAGATGCTCTTTCAGATTGCACTGTGATGATCTCTTTTATAGCCTTGATAGCCTCTTCCTACTTTCATGTACTCATTACTATTACAGCAATGATCTTTTTATTGAATTCTTTTGTGGTTGCAAAGCATCCTAAATGGTAGGTGTGCCGAGCCTTCTAAATGCTTTATTTATGGAATTGTTGCTCAATGAAGTTGTACATATCTTTGTGTGAACATGTCTACACTCACCATCATCCTGAGAACATCTTAAGCCACAACTTTGTAAACATTTCGCCAAATTTGAGGATGTCAATTGCGAGCGAGCATAACTACCGCCACAAATTGTTTTATTAACCAGATTCGATATCGTATTACATTTTATGGATTGGTTATCATTAATTGACACTAATTAGCTATTACATGTGTCATTAAAATCCTTCGAGAGCTGATAATGTAACAGTTTACTCTTATGCACGTTTAGCGGTTGAAACGTTAGATTTTCTTTGGATGAGTAAGCAAATTTTGCCGCATTAAACGCAATGAAATTTTTTAATGTGACTAAAACTAACTTTTTAATGCCTGTTTGGATACACCATGAATGGTCAACGCATTCACAATAAAACGCAGGTTTCTAAAAGAAACAAGCATATTCTTGTGCCATCTGAGTTAATACAGATTGTACCGCTACTCATTGAACAATGATATGTTTACGATCTTTCCACAACGGGTGAGCCACTTCTGCCTCGTAATTTATCGACGTCTTTGAGTACTCTGCACTGCAGGACGCTACAATGTTACATTGCCAATTTATAAAGTTACACCACTCACAACAAGCAAATTAATTACTGCGTTTAATATAATTTCACTATGTTAGGTGATCAATTTAATATTTGTGAATTTAGACATTGAACAAATTAAAATTAACTGGATATCATTGAAGATTCAGTAACGATATTACAAACTTGTGTTGGATACACCCGATACAGTATCGGGATACTCATATTGAAAATACATTGTAGTGCTCGTTTTCAATCTATATGAACGCAATGTGAATTTCTTTTTCATCTGTGGCGGAGGAATACATATTACGTCATAAAATACACTAATGACGTAATAAACTATCCAGCATAACTGTTTCAATCTTTTTGTCGGATCCTATCCTTCACATTATATTTTAGCTGGAGAAGCGTGCTGGTATTTTTAGGGCCTTTCAATGAAAATTTTACGAGGTGTTGTGTTGTGTGTTCAGAATGTATTATGTTTTCGACCGTATCCAGCCTCCAGTCCCCATACATATTCCTTCCGTATTACATGAAACTTTATTGCTCATATTATGTCGTAAAAAGTATACCACCGACACCGCAACCGGTATACTTTGTGTGAGTTTAGTTTACCAACGAATAATATTATGCCATAAGAAATGTTTGCTGATGTACATTGATAATGCCTACATTATGACATTTGTATAGAGGCAGTTTCTTTCTCTCAATTTCAGTCAGTTTTACTTTCAGCAGTAGTCGCTCATAAGAGATTTTATCATTGTTTATGTGGGAAAATGGTCATAAATGTAGTAATAAAGTTGTGCTAATATGCCCGTGAGAGTGAAACACTGATAATGCGCAAACAACTTTTCAGTACCTCCAAGACCCTAGAAGGTTTCAGGCGGAGAAATAGAGGGGCTCGAAAATAATGTTTCATAGACACAATTATTATATTAAATTGCTGCTTCTAATTCAGTGGTGACGGTGTTTAGCGACAGGCGCCGATTGTAACTTTTCTTTGACAAAATCTGATAATCAGGTCAAGATAAAAAATTGAGGGCTTCTTCATTCCCCGTTGTCACAACAAGTGTGTCAAATTAAAATTTGGAAATCATATCGGGATATGGATCTTCAGCACCATCATTTAATTAAATTGCCAAATAAAAATAAGAGTTTATAGCGTACTTCAAAGCCTTTTATTATCACTGTTCTTAATGTTTATCGGTACTAATCAATGTTGTTTGTTTCATTGTGTTACAGGTTGCAAAACAGTTTTCCTTGGACCTCCTTCCCGTCTTCATCGACGTTTGAGTTTTCTTCTTCGTTTCTTCTTTCACAACAAACCAAAATGATGATATTCAAGAATGGCGTGTTAGATTCCAGATTGCACCTGTAAGTAAGCCACTGAGCAAAATGGTCTACTATAAAAATAATTGTTATTGTGTAAAAATTCTGATAAAATTGGCATAATATAATGTGGTGTGAAACTCTTAATGATGGGGCAGTAAAACCAATATAAATGACATCCGTGCAAATTATAATTAAAATCTCAATTGTGTGAAAACGATCAAATGGTAATTGCAGTGATGATCATTATGCAACGAAGAAATTGCAAAGTATGTACAATTGCAGCAGATCCCGCGAAAATCTGCAATTATTTGCAAAATAACTAAGTACATTATCCAAACGTAGAAACACCCCACACCACACACTTTTACAGTAAACAATGAACAAGCTGGCAAAAGCAAGCTCTGAAAGCATTATTTGTACTACAAGAGGAAAAATTAAAATAACAGAGGGGAAATATATTTCTGAACCAACAGTATACGATAAAATGATACGATTACTATTTATATTGCTGTTATTACTACTACTAAATAAAAGGTTAATATTACAAAATGTTAAAAAGAATACAAACGAAAAACTAACTTTATTTTTAATTTCTGGAGATTTCCTAACTGCAAGAGATTAAAATTTTAAATAGCAACCGAGAAAAGGTTTTTATTGTTAATTTTACAAGATCGTAGGAATATAGGACTAAAGTGTCAAAGGAATTCATTCAATTCGGTTGGGGACAACCCTGGAATCAATTATACTGAGTTTCCCCCTGTTTTAAGTTTAAGCTATAATAATGATTTGATGGCAAATTTTCCAGGATATTAGACCTAATTGACAATTCGAATCAATTTTAAATGTCCAAGGTTTTTACTTTGAGCTATTTCAGTTGAAAAGAATATTGCTCCTCAATTATTATGACGTTAAGTAAACATTAAAAGCGGCAATCGAATCGTATATTATACAAAATAACGACATATTATTACGATTATGAAAGGTGTATTAGTAGTAACATTGAAAATA
Organism: Cyphoderus albinus; assembly: GCA_021029165.1. Taxonomy (NCBI): domain Eukaryota; kingdom Metazoa; phylum Arthropoda; class Collembola; order Entomobryomorpha; family Paronellidae; genus Cyphoderus; species Cyphoderus albinus. The sequence continues at coordinate 6,361 of VYYJ01001495.1, read as the reverse complement.
ATAATGCAATAGCTTTATACGTGGTGAACACTTCGACAATGGTTTACTTAATACGCCATGTCGTCTAACTGGAATTATTGAGTTTAAGAGTTTTCAAACTATCTAGCGTTACATTAGCTTCTTTCTTAGCAACAGCCAGTGACTTTAAAGATAATTAAGTGACAAACCAAAATGAAATGTACGTATACGGTAATGTGGATACCAGTGCTTATATAAAGTCTATAATAATAACTATTACACTAATTTATTTTAGAAGATTAGACAAAAAGAGTAGTTTTAAGTGAATTTGAATCTGTAGATTATTACACATAAAGTTTAATTGCAATTTTTCGTACACCAAAAACATACAACACACATACATACAGATAAACATCACAAAAAAATACTTCGCTGAAACATCAGAGTAATAAAGATCCACAAACATCAAACAACCTGTCATCTCAATCTCACGTTCAACATATTTCACCTTCGAATCAAAAATGCCCAATTAAGTTATAATAGATAAATTCATGATGTTTTATGTTTGCCCAAAATTAGTTGTCGGGGTCTTCAAAGTAATCGAAATTTATGGATGTCAGAAACGTAGTGTTCTTTTACTTTAGCTGAGAAACCAACGCAGAACCCGAAGTAAAATTTTGTAGGGACAACGCTGATTGGTGGAGATATTGAAAGTGTCTCCTCCTTCTGGTTTGACAGATGATAATCAGTTAGTTCGCTTATGATTTATGACTGCAGGCATCTATTTATGAATTGAACCCATTTTTGTACCTGCTTTGCTACGTGGTATTATTTTCCTGTTGGGTCTTACTCGCGATGTGAGTAAATAAATGCCATCAAAATACCTATATTGTGTAGTAAAGTGGTAGTCAAATGACTCGAATCCGAATTCAAGAAGGGGCAATATTTAGCTAATTAAAACGTTAAAATATATGTTACGAAATATGTATGTAGGTATTAATTTTTATTCTCAACTGTATACAAAAGCACCCATACACACGTAGGCCGTAAATCTCAATATTTGGAGACAACATAATATTGGAAATTTTGTCAAACTACACGTATACGGAAGAGTCGTTAATCTCCCACTCTATGATGTTCCTGAAAAATCAAATTGTATACGATTACTAAAGGAAGTCTCCTCACACAACAATCTAATTTCTGTCGTAAAATGTACAAATAATGATTTGGCTCCAAAACTTATGTTAGTGTGCATTCATTTTACTTGGATGTTCAAATCCTAATATCGATTTGAAAAGCTTCTTCTTTCAAAGCCTTGTTTGAAACAATTAAATCTCTTCATCCTCTGTTAAGAACATCAAACTTCAGTGATATCAAATGAATCTCTCATGCTTTAGATAGCATTAATTTTGTAGCTTCTACAATTTAAATGGAAGAACGAAATAATCATCTTTTACTTTAATGATTTTAAATTATCCGAATTTGAATTTTACTTTTAATTACATTATTTGTTCTATTCTATGAACATTTATTTAATAAGATGCTTAACGTTTCGGGTTACGTTACTGAGGCTTTTGGAATGGTGACCTCAGTAATTTTAATTTTCAGATGGAGGTAGAGTGCTTACTGGTAAAATAATACGAGTATCCTGCGTACTACCATTTCAATTTTTATTGTACTTAGCTTTATTATTACTACTATTTTTGTTATTGTTATTATTAGGTATTACTATTAATATTATTATTATTATTATAATTATTATTATTACTATCATCACTAGTTAATATGTATACGACTGGCTATATATTTCAGTTTAACACATTGTATACGATGTATTGTTACTATTGTTCATAACATTTTTATTTCACAAACTCGTTTATTTCCCCGTGAAGCAATCAGCTTTATTCTTAGTTTAATGTAGGCCTTCGAGAATATAACAGAAAGTAAAAAATAATGAATTAATTCATGATGATAAACATGTATACGTGTAAACTACTATACTACGTAATGTAACATTAATAGTGAGCCAATTTAGTAATTTGTATATTATCATAATAATCCTACTGGATAACTGCAATAGTGGTATCAAGTTTTGTTACATTGCCACACGCAAGCGTTCATGTTAATTGCACTTTGAAAGTTTGAATCATCGAGTTACGGATGTGTGTTATTGGAAGCTGCATTTCCGTTCAAGTTTTCCAGGTTGTGTTTTATTATTATTGGACAATTCTTTTTATTATTATGTAGCTAGTGGTAAAACAAATTGGCATACAATGAATTGAATAATCATTTTTGTGGTGTAATTTCAACACAGCAAGAAAGGTGAAGAAATTGTGCAAAAACAACGAGAAAGATAGCGATGATGTGTAATAATAATACTACACTAATGATAATGGAAGAATATTATACTTGCGTAAAACTACATTCATATTAATAATGGTATATTCTACGATGATTCTTATTATATATTATTATACGATGGCTACAACATACCGTTAAATGTATTGTACTGTGAACTGTGACTTTTGACTGTATGATGTCTGATTTAATGGATTCCCATTAAAACTTGTAGAAAAATATGAACAACTGTTTTGCTGTCTTCATTCATTTAATTTTAATTTATTGGCATTTCGGCAAAAATCTAATTGACATAAATTTTGCATGTACACCATTTACACAAGTACTCATTTTCGCCAAGTTTAACCTAAATATAAATTCATAATTTTCTAACATACATCATCGTACCAGGCATCTCACAAGTTAGCACCATAAGTTAACTGACTAGCGTAGGATTTATAAAATCACAAATAATGACAAATGCATTCAAGGTGTATCGAGCTTGATGCTGCTGCCGTCCTTTCTAGTACGAGTGAACTAGTGCATACCAACTGGGAACAGAAGGAAACGGCAGGGGACGCCTACCTTTAGGGTGGCCAAAGAACGGAGGAGAGTGACTGCGAGCTGCGTATAAGTGCAACGTGAGCCCAGCTCTGCTCTGCTCGCTCACAATTTTCATTGAAAGGCAGGAACGGAACTGGAAGAGAGAGTCACGGTGTTGCCAGCTTTACTTTGTGCCGGCAAAACAAGGGGAGCTCAACTGTATTCCTACGCTCCATTCAACTCGTTGATCACTTTCTCTTGCTTTGTAAATCCTCACCAATGGTGCATCATACACTTTTCATGAGTCATTATTGGCTCTACTGCTAATACAAATCAGCACGTAATAAAAGTAGCATACTGGCATTTGATGTAAATTGTTTGGCTAAGGCTACACTTTATATGCATTAGGTAGCAATAATTAATTTTTAAACTTTACTCTGCTTAGAAATTAACAGTTAAAAAATGATTATAAAAACATTTAACTGCAGCTTATAAACTACCGGAACGTTCACTTCAATTAAGAGTTGTGTCACTAGAATTCATCATTTGAATGATTTACGAATTTCAATCATAAGAGACTTGTTTACATCTTATATAAGCTTACAATTGGGCCATTACAGAATGTTTGAGGAAGCACTTTTAATTTGTTCGTGAAAAGCTTACTGAAGAAATTTCTTAATTTATCCTTTTGTAACTCAACTCAAATCGAACAGAAAGAGGGATTTCATCGTGAGATTTGGCTAAATTGCGATTTGTGCGGTTAAGATGGGTTGCAACTTGCTAGGTACAATTACAAACTTAATTACAAAAGTGCAAGAGTAAATGTTAGTGTTTTAAATTTATATTAATCTAAAACAAATCTTAATGGAAGTAATAAGTACATGAATGAAATCGTAATAGTTGAAAACATTAACTCAAACCATTTACGATAGCTTAAACTAAAGAGTCCTGCAAGTTTTTCTAGGTACAATATTTTCTAGATGGGGTTTTGCATATTTTTGGCAATACATTACAGGATCTAAATTTTTAATGGATTTTCAAAAATAATCAAAGGTGATTCGTATCCTTTGGAAAATAAAATTCTTCTCTTCTTTCCCCTTTTCAAAAGTAAGAATAAAAAACTTTCCATTTTATATTTTCCCCCAACCCCCCAAGGAATCTCTGCAACTCTAACTCTCCCTTGCTCAATTTTTTCTAAATCTAGAGGATCCAATAAGAAATAGCCAAGGAAGCAACTTTTTTCATCCGTTTTATTTTCCGAAGATTTATTTCTTTTTCGAAAAAACTCATTTTCTTCCATGCTCCTCTTTGCCATTACAGAAAAGCTGTAACAAAGCAGAAGAATTTTCTTTCTTGTGTATCTTTGATATAGATTCATGCGTCAAGCTACAATACATTAGTGAAGATAGTGAAAGAAGAAAAAACTAACTTCAATGGAACTTTCTAACTTTAACAAAGCAACTAAAGTGTGCAAGCGTCTCATTCACTCACTCCTTAGCTTCGTAAGTAAGTAACGAAGAGCAAAAAGGTCCACTCTTTCAACTCGAGTGAACAAACTAAAGCAAGCAAAGCAGTAGCAAAAAGATATGCTTGTCATGCGAATGCAAGAAAAAGATAGAAAATAGCAGCTCACTGAGGTTTTTTCACAAAAAATAACAAAATCTAGTAACAGCAAAAAGAAGTGGCCAGCAGAATGTTGAATCACAGCGGCAGCACCAGATCAGAAGAAAGTTGTATGTAGGCGGTAGTTCTTCTTCCAGAAAAAAAGGAGAGTGAATTGCGACTTTGGAATAGCGGAATCCCAAAAGAAGTTTTTGTCCTCAAAATGGATTCAAAGAAGACGTAGAAAAGGAAGGAAGCACAAAAAGAAGAAAAACACATCTCTCTGTTCACAATCATTTTTATCCGTATAACAGATACATACTCACAGTTTTCAAACATACATTTCTCAAGTCCAACAGTCCTTCTCGATGAGAATGAAAAAATGCTGAAGTGAAGCAGAGCAGATCGGGACTAGAGCGATCCAATGCAATATAGAATGGTGGATGGAGTCCCAGCTATTCCAGTTAGTCTAGTCTGCAGGCAACTTCCGGCAGAGAAGAGAGTTGTGAGTTGTTTAGATTAGGAAAAGTGCTCCGATGATGACTCTATCTTTTATACGAGCAGACTAGAGTCGTCTTCTAACCGCATTCACAGCTACTTAAAAGCAGTGAAAGTAGACTTATATGTTCTACTAAGTTGAAAAACTAGAGTTGTAACTCTAAAAGGAGAAGTGAAAGAAAAAGTACAAAGTAAGCAAACAATACTCTCGCGGAGATGACGAAGCTGCAACCCGGAATCTTCTTATACAATCATATATATTTTATGTGTACAATATTTTGGAAGAGAGATAATCCTTCCATAGCTCACAACAAACACTTGCGTCTACGATGAGAATTATATTTTCTTAGCCGATAGTCACATGATGACGATGATGAAGGGGGTGGGTGATGGGAAACTTCAATGGAATAAGATTTGAAAAAGTATGATTGGGAACTATCTTAGATGAAGCTTCAACTTCTTTTGTTATCGGTAAAGTATTGGTTTAAGACCACGCTACAAAAGAACAAAGGTACACATGCTCATTTTTTACAATAATAATTTAAAGCTACATACTTTTACAAGTGTGAGTAAAGCAGCTATTTTTACAATCTACTGCACAACTACTTTTCCTACCTTCTCAGCATTTCATTCCTTCGAAAGTGAAGTGAGCTTGGTCATGCACTAGTATATACTTCATTGACTTGCTACATGCACATGAGAGGGAGATGGAGAAAGAAAAAAGAAAGCAGAAAAAAAAGCTTGAGACGAGAAAGAAAAACGCCTTCATTTTCTTTATTTGACCCTTGAGTCTCATAAAAGCATTACTCCGTGACCAACAAAACGTGTTTTCAGAAATTTTTATTTTTTCCTTCCTTTCTCATTCTATATTATTGTTGTGCATTTAGAAGCAGTGTAAAGTACATAACATAAGGTAATTTCAACGATTGCGTGCGTAATTCGAATTCATACGTGGTACAAGGCACTTTGGTTTAGTTTTATATAAATGTAAATATACCTCAACAACTTCTAAAGAACTGCAGTATCACTTGAAAAACCAGCGATATCTACAGTGATAGAGTAATTTGCAACAACTAATTAATTATCTCTGAATTATTTCTATCTCTACTTTACAACAAAGTTATTAAGAAAATTATATAAAAATAATACATTTTAGGAATTTTACTGACACTCGAAGTTCATCTATCAGTCCTAATTCTAATTTTCCAATATTGTGACTTTCCTCTCTTTGCATTTCTTTCAAATCACAAAGTACTCGTACCTCTACAGAATTCTATTTTCTTAGATTTGATGAGGTACAAATTTAATGATGTAGCATTCTGCGGCAAGGCGAATTACAACTAACAACTAAACTTGATCAGGTCCATTGCAGAAACATTAGAATGGTTGTAAAACCAGAACAATACTAAGAAGAATTTGATTG
>VYYJ01001494.1:0-30186 GCA_021029165.1 Cyphoderus albinus | reverse complement strand
ATCTCAATTTGTAGTCTTGTCAGCAGACTTGCAAAAAACCCTCATCTCACCATAATTTATCAGGATAAACCGGATAAAATGATCTGAAATGTGGATCAAGATCATTCATGTTCCGTGGTTTCGTATGGCAAAAAAATAATTCTACCTACTATAGAAAAAGCAGAATTTCATACTGGTTCGTGGTGTTTGTTTGTTGTGATATGATGATTCGAGCATATTTTCAGTTTATACACGACCTCTGCTTAATTTCAGAGCCAAAAGTTTGGATAGAAAACACGTAAACGAATATGCATTAGATGGATTTATATATATAAAGACCAGTATGTCATGTCATATCACAATGTACTAGAAAAAATCTATTTTTTTCTCCTGAGGGAAAATCTCAGGTTGTGGAAAGAAAGTTTCATGTTTCGTGAAACACCTTCAAACTCCAACATCTCTCGAGGTAATGTTTGTGACTCTCATGCAGTCATCCTACCAACAACAACCACTTGAAGCTAGATGAACAACCCCGAAATGAACAAGTTGGAAAGAAATGTCTGTCTTGTTTCATAATAATAAAATGCATTTCTTCCCCACTCCACCTTTAGTCTTGTTCCGTCTGACCATTTGTAAAGAAAATAATGCAAATTGCGACCTGTCGATGTAGGAAGAAAAAAATTAGATCAGTTTCGTTCGTTGCAGTTGTGCGCACTTGGAATATTGAATTCCCTTTTGATTTTTTACACATAATCTTATGTATGTATTACAGATACATGAAATCTACTAAATAGCACGTTAGTTCAGTTGTTTGCGTTAGCAGCGGTTCCCTTTCAGGTAATAAATAAAAGATTAGCGACGACCTAGGAATGATAAGTATAAAATACTCAAGGAAACTGTAGAGAAAGAAATTATTTTATTCTTGCTGCTTTTTTGGCTTGCTCCATTGCTCACCTGTCAAAGCAAGAGTCATTATGCTGTCTTGATATTGAAACGATGCTGCGTTTATTTGAATGCATCAAAAGCTTCGCACATCTTTTTCTTCTTCCTAAACTGCATTCATCCACTACACATGTATCCATTCCATATATGCATCGCTGCTTGTTCAAATATTGATGTTCTTTCCAGCTTTATTTTATTAGCCGATGTCTCTTTGCATACTAATGTAAAGTCGCACGTTCCTCTCTAAAGATTCCTTCTTTACCTGCCTTCTCCACTCTTTCAAGGTTCTGCTCAGAATTCAATAAAGACACTTCTCTCCTAAGGTTAAAGAATGCAGTTCTGCAGCAAGGTAAGGCAATGATGATGTTGCAGTGATGTCAAGTCAATACAGCACACGGCTAGCATCGGCATGAATATCAACATCATGTTTTTCATTAACCTCCTCTTGAGCCGGCCGTCCTGTCATGTCCATTGTCAAATTGTGATAAGTGGACTCAAATTTATGGCAATTTTACATGAACACTTTGGCGAGCTACATAAACACACTATCCATTCAACCACGAGCTGTGGTGACTGGCCTGTGTTGTGATTGTGACAACGATACTGTTACATGGGAGGTGGCAGGAATAATTGCTATGTCTTTGAAGAGATGAGACCCGTTTCTGCACCGAGCCCATAAATCACCAAATGAAGTATCGAAATCTTTGCTTTGGTCGCCTTTCAATTTCAATATTATTGCTGCATGCAGCCAATAAAATTATGCCGATTGAAATGTGAGGATAGACACATTTTGTACTTTCGAAGTGATTTATCAACCCGTAAAAATTGCATTTAGTGAGAACGTTTTTGCCACATTCACGCCATTTCTTTCAAATTTGCTCCTAAACATCCCAGGCCAAAATATTATAAACTGAATGAACCTTCGCTCATGATTTTCTCCTTAATATTCCAGTGTCCTTCAAACTCCAAATAGATATTATTTTGATAAATAAACTCGGGCTCCGGCTTATATCAAGCAAAACCCTCTACTATGTATTATTACTTAACATTAAGAAACGGCAGTAGAAAGTACATATTTTGGGAATGTACAAAATTCATGCAGAAAACAGGATAAGTGCGACCATCACTGTAATGTTTCTCCCAGAAGAAGATAAAAATCATAAAGATAATAATATTATTATACAACTGCACCAGCACATACTTTACTTCCCTCTTTTTATGACTATTGCTATTATTTTATTATACAAAGAAAGAATTTTCTTTTCTGCTGGATTTCTTTCTGGAATGCTGCTACTCCTTGCACAGTCAGAGGAGAACACACGCGCCCGTTTATGCTCTTAAATATATTATGTGAGTAAGTAAGTAATCCACTTTTACAATCGCCGACTGGAAAAAATCGAGGGGCAAAGAATGCACTTTACCCTTAGCCCCTCTCCAGTTGCAGCAACAAAACAAAGTTGTAATAATAACACTTATTATTATACATCAACAAAGACCTTTTTCTTTCTGGAATCTTGTTTTCCTTTTGAAAGACAATAGAGACTTTGGCAAGGCGCAAATTCTGCATTTTAATAATGACAAAATGGAAATAAACTTGTTTTCAAAAACATCAACAGAACACATTCTAACAGAAGCTTATCCTAATCCACGCCCTCTGAAACCAATAAGTTACTTGCTTAAACCTACTTTTTACCTTATTTCGCGTCTCGAATGGAAAATGTGAGAAATTTTTATCACTCGTGCATTTCCATTATGTAATGCATGTGTGTGCAAAGTACAATAACAATATCCATAATATATTCATTGAGGAGAGATCCGCATCAACATCCACATCAACATGCCAGAATAAATTGTGAGATTGTTTTTTGTAAGTACATAGAAAGAATTGTAGGGATTCATTACATCTCCTCTTTTCTCCTGGCTCTATCTGTATTTATGTTACAACTTGGAAAAGGCATAAAGGCCATAAATGTCCATTAGGAGGGAAAAGTAATACGACGATTTATTTCCCAACACAATCTCATTTCATTCTCTTTGGGAAGTGACTCCGCATATTTTAACCTGCTTCGAAAAAACATTTGCTGAAAATTACCTTAATCCTTGCCACCAACTAATCTCAAATCGATTTCTTGACAGAGCATCACCTAATTGTATTTCTGCATCCGGACGTCTACACATGTTATGTATTATAACAAAGAAAACAAGAATTTTATAACTTTATAGCTTCAAGATTGGAAAGAAAAAACATTTTTTATCGGTCTAGGGACCGAGTTGTACAATTCAGTGGAATTGCTGTGGCATTGGTGTCAACCGAGGTTTCAAGATTAATGATGTTGCTCAGAAATGATAGAGCAAGCCTAGAATGCATGATGAAGACCGTAAATCGAGCCGATGGTGATATTTCCATTTTCAAAAGCACATCCTCGACTCCTCACATCACATCAGACAGACCAATAATGGCGATAGTTAGGACCAATTCAGAGAAGTCAAAATGCCACATAATAGGAGATTCACTCGGAATAAAAATCAACTTGCACTAGGGTCAAGCAGTAGAACGAGACAAGTTGATAACCAAGAGAGAAACAGTATTTCACCTTCTACTTTATTTCATTTGTCGGAATGGAACAATATTCTCATTTGTACGCAAATGAGCTTTGGCATTTGAGAAGTCACTCGCATCAAAACGCTCAAGACGAAAAAACTAATTTGCTAGTCTCTCACAGTTGTTTGTTTCACTATTCAAATTCTACTTGCAACAATGAAAAGTCTTCAGATGACGGATTGGGCATTCTTCTTAATAGAGTTCATCGAAGCTAATTTTACAGTCACTTTTTTTCTTAAAACTCTTCCTTGAGCATTATTCAAATTTAGAAAAATTTGCAGCCTTTTCCGTAATAAGAAGAAATTCTGGGTTTGTCTGGCAAAGTAAGTGTCTGCGGCAGTTATTGTGAAATGCGGTTAGAAAATTAGATTCCATTTTTCTCTGTCTTCGACATTCTCCATTCACCCGAAATTTGCATTTATTGCGGTGTAAAAAGTGAAGCGTCGAAAAGTGTTCTGAGAAAGCCGAAATAGAAGACAGACGCTGTTATTTATTTGTTCCGACTGAAGGCCAAAATGATAAAATTTGTCCTGCGTCTCTTTTCAGTTTCCCTCACTCACTACCACCACTTTTTTCAATTCAGCTCATTCCTGATATGGAAATGAATCTCAGGCATAAAATCCATTTGCCAGGATAGCCACTTTGGAAAACTAAGCAAATATTGAGCTTTTCATTTTTCATTCGTACATACTATCTGCATTCTGTGAGTGGTGTATATTAAGTTAAATGAGAAATCAAACATTTACAACCTACCAAGTGGCTTCAAAAGTCAAGTGCTACTTGAACTTTTTAACCAATTTACTTACGTAGTCCATGCTGTGATCCATCATACACAAAAATTACTAAATTCGATCGATTTTTCTGCCACTCTTTTTTCTTTCCGTTGAAGAGACAACAGGAAACGTACAAGAGCATAAATATGCACTGACGCTCGTTTCCGATTAAGATTCGAAACTGCGGATGTTTACTTGTTTATGATTTCCATGACGATAAAAGAAGTTTTGTAGGAAAGGAGATTCCACATGCAAAATGCGGCTTATCAGCAATGTATAGAAATAGTAGTGTTCTCTCCAGTCTCATATGTTCCGCAGGCAGAGGCAAGGTCGACAGGTCGGTTTGCATATGTGAATAAAAAACCAAGTAAAAGTGGCAGATGAACAACATAGTGAGTTGTGGTATGTGCAAGAAACTGAAATAGTTGTACTTGCAACAGCCAACAGCAGCAGCAATAACAACAACAAGAATAAGAGTAGGAGATTAAAATGGCACTGTGAAGTTTCTACAAGCGCATAGCATTTTATTCTCTACATAGATTTCATGTAATGTATCACATGCATCGTTTCGTAAAAGAAATAAATGGAATGGAGAGAATCCGTTTTTGATAAGTTGATTCCTTTCCGGTTCGTGATTTATTGACCACTTGGGCCAATAAATCACAGGCTTGTACAAGAAAGGGGTTATTCTTTTTTGCCAGCTTAGATCTTTCTTTTAACTTCATTCCCCTCAACTCAGTTGATTTTTTATCTGTATGAGTATTAAAGGAAAATATATTTTCTGCATTATTTCTATCACCTTTATTACCAACTCCATTTTTTGTTTTTTGCTTCGATGCGATGTAATTCCACCAAGTGAATGAGTCATACCGGAATTTGACACACCAAAAGGACGATGCTCCTGGTGCTACTTAGAATGATTAGTGGCGCTTTTCTCGATTCTCTTCATTTCCTATTTTTTCAATACTGGTTACAGTTCAACAGAGTTTCCACTCTTTTTCTTACTAATTGCAAAGGGCGAAACTTTCTGTTTCTCTTATTTTCTTGCATTCTTCTCGTCTCCCACGTGCTTTCTGGGAATCACTCATTCATTTACTAAGCAGCTAAGAAAATTTATTTTTATTTTGTGCGTAAAGAACACCGTGGTAGAATTGATATGCGTGAAACATGTTTTTCCTAAGTGTGAAATCTGGATCTTGAGAGTTGCAAGTGCAATTTTGTATCTTTTATTTTTGGGGCGCACATCTGAAAAGAATGCGAATGCGACATTGGGTTTTCAATCACTATCAGAGAAAAGATGTATTGGATGGCCTAATAAGAAAATAAGACAAATGTGCGCACTTGATGAATAAAATGTGACAGGAGCGTAACGCATAAATATTTCTCAAGCCGTCACTTCAATGAAACCTTATAATTACTTAAGTCTCTCAAAGTCGACTGCAATTTTTTATGCAAACACCAATTATCAAATGGATACTTATTTTTCAAACATGTATCAGCCTCAAAATAAAGCATTAATGAAGTTCGCATCGTATCAGTTGGAGTAATCTAGTTTGGCGCATGTTCAATTCTAGTTGAACGAAATGCAACGTAACGTATCCTTTTCTGTTTGAACAGTTAGCTTTTTCATCTTCATATAAAATTGTGTGCTAACTGCAAATACACGTTTCCATTCCTTTTTCTTATCAACGTCTCGTTTCAATACCCCGCTTCCGCATACCTATTCACTTTGAGAAAAGAAAAGACAGCTCGAAAATTAAAACCAGCATTTATCGAATCACCAAAAACATATTTCTTTTTGTCAACTTACGAAAGAGAACATAAATATTAAATTTCTCCTGCGCTTGATGAGTGCTTTCAGATTAAATCTGTCAACCCTTCTTTTCCCAATATTTTATCATATTCTCATTTCTTTTTTTGCGAACCAGCTCAAATCAGCACAAGTACAAAATATTACCCAAAAGAAAAAAAATCTAACAATCTTTTGGTGCATAGAAATAGTACAATCTTGACAATTTATTTTACTCCTGAAGCTACCTAACAAACTCAAGAAAAGCGCATTACTCAATGCAAACATAACCGAAGGTAAAACAAAGTTAATGATGATGACGAGATGAAGTACAATGTCTTCTTTATGATTCTTTTTTTTTCCTTTCAGCGTAATTTTCAGTCTCACAGAAGAAGCAGCGTATCATCACTTTTTCTCCTCATGTACGTTATCTGTAGTATTTTTTGTTTGTCTGTCAGTACATAAAGTAGAAATATTAATACAGCAAAGGATAACTAAGGGCTGCCACCCATGATGAGAGTCATTAATGGATTTTTGATAAAGATTCTTCTGTCGACTGATGAACCGGGCAAGGCAGAAAAACGGGAAGGAGATGAATCGTACTAAGGAAGAAACACAAAGCTGCGTGAGAGATGAGTCCAATCCAAGGCTGCATTATTATTTCAAAACCCATTACACAATCCGCGCTGATGTGATGATATCGTTGATGATAACTTGATGAGACGCAAAGATAATCGAACCTTGTTTAACTTGCGTTTCATAACCAGTCCTTATTTCATTTATTTAACAGGCACAATGAGAGGTACCTAAGAAGCAAAAGCAAGAGCCAGTGCTGTTCTTGTGAAGTTAATCTGGGGGCCAATTCTATCATCTTGGCGAAGTTGAGCTGGCTACTATACTACTGGTGCTACGCCATACACGCACAAGGTAATTTAGGAAAAAGCTATGCCACGGTCACGCCAGGGAGACCAGTGGAAACGTTATCGACGCAGCTTGTGCCTAATGGAAAGAATTTGTATGATACATGCTGAAACGACGTGACATCAGCGTATAATTTACAAGCACCACAAGATGCAACTCAATCTACGTATGCCCGATTTTTCTTCTTGCTCTTTTGTTCTGATCTTTTATTCAATAACATTTCTCATTTTTCTTTCATTTCTACAGGTGAAATTAAAATTGCCACAATAAATAATAAAATGTGCTTCTTGTTAGCTCCGTATGTTTCTTTCAGCCATTCTCCCAATTCTTTTCAGTTAATGAAATTGCCACCAAAGAAGGAAATGAAAAATAATCATTTCATATTATTCCATCATGATTATCATTAGGATACGAAAACATTCAACAACGACAAAATATCAAATCACAGTGTGCATACACACATCATTTTTGCATAATAAAAAATAACAAGTTGGATGGATGACAGGCATTAGGCAGTGAAATTAATTTCAATTGAGATTGGATAATAATCGTCATTACTAAGATAAATTACTACCCAGGTTAAATAGATCTTTAATAAAACAGTCTTAATCTATTCTTTTGCAAAGCTTTCTCTTGAAGATGAAGCCAAGCTGCGTTGAGAAATGTTAGGTTAAAGAAAGAAATCAACTTTTATTTCACCGGCAGTATCCAACTCAAAGGAAGTGCTAATTTTGAGGGTGAAAAACATACTTTTTTCCAACAAGCCAGAACTATACATCAATCAGTGGGCAGCGCAACAATCATGGTTTCAAAAGTTACAGAAAATTCCCTACTCGCCTATACGTACATTATGTTTTTTCTCTCCTTTTTTAGCACAATGTTAGCGTAGAATTAAATTTTCTCCGTGAGTGAATGCACAAGTGAGAAAAAGCAGCGATGCAATGTCTGGTGGACACAACAACTTGAAATTGAAAGTGGAGCGAAACCTAAGTGGAAGAGCATTCTCCATGAACTCAAAAAAACTAGGTCTCTCAGTCTCTCACTCTTTCTCATCTATCCCTACAAAAAAGGCCGCTGGTTTCCTTTTCCTATTTCTCTCACATCTCACTCAACTCAGTCCATCGTGTCCAGTTAAAATGCCAAGCTTTTGGCCTTTTCCTAAAAAAAACTTTGTTCCGCTGCTTTTTTACCAGCAAGCAAAAAATGACAAAAGATTTTTTTAAAAAGTGTGAAGTAAAAGTAAGTGAGCTACTTATAACCTACTATAGTCTAGTGTCTGATCATGCCCGTCGAAATTCACTTGTTGTAATGTGTAATGCAATGAAAGAGAGATTGTGAAAGGCGCAAGGCGTCAGCGGGATCAGAGAGTACAAAATGCTTTGAGAATTAAGTTCAACCAAAGTGGAAAGAGCCATTTGCCACGGAAATGGGGAGAGTGGAAATAGTGATTGTGATTGTAAGTGTGATTCAGTGAAAGCACAATCGCATCGTTTTTCGCAAGCAAAACTTTTGCCATTTCAAAACTGTGAAATACTTTTCAATTCCAGTGACGGCTGGATGAATTAAAATGTACGGTGCGATGATTAAATGAGACTGGGAAAATGAGAGAAACGTAAAAACGAAAAAGCACCGTCTAATTTTCTTTCAACCACGAAATTGCTCCTCGACTTGGAAATTTGCAATAAAAAGAAAAGCTCGGAGAGTTTGCGAAATCTCCAATACAAAGCGCATGCTGAGCATGAACACATTTTACGTACATATCCTCGAATCACGTTTCTCTGTTTAGCTTTGTTGTTCCAGCTCTTTCAGAATACGACGAAAGAAACCCTAGGGACAATGCGCACAGGTCTCTAGACAAACGCATTTAATGATTTGATGAAAACGAGAAATCATGGAGGTGTAGCAATCCTAATTTTTAATGCAAGTTGAAATGCCATGAACGATCGAGGTGGGAGAGTGAATAAATATAAGAAAACTATATACACATACATACATGTTTTTATACCTAACCCAGTTTTATTATTCCAACCGAGATTAGCACTTTTCCCAATTTTCACTGTCACCACATCTAAACAGCACAGATCAGTAAGTTAAGGCCATAAAACCTTGCAAAATCATTGCGTTCTGAGCAGAAAGCAGAATTAATCGAATTTTCCTATTTTCTGAGCCACTTTCCCTTTTACTTTCTTTCAATCACCTACTTCTCTACTTCCCTTCAGTGGCGAGTTATGTGGGTTACGTCGTTGACACACTGCTAAAGTTCAACACGACGGTAATTTATATAAATTATAGAGGAAAAATACATCGCATTTATTTCGCCATACGTTTCTCGGAACAGATTTCTGTTCACTTCCGTAATAAATACATACTTTTCTGCGAGAAACTGCAAGAAGATGCATGATCTTGATGGTTATGTGTGTTGCAGGTTCTGAGAGCAGAGCCGACCACAGTCCACATGCAGACAAACAGTAGGTCATGCAAAGTACGGGAAAACACGACAGTTCACTTTATCACTTTATTCTGGACTCGACATCTCCCTTATAATTTCAAGATAAATCAGCAACGGCAACTCTCAAGTCCGCGTGACTGTTTCTCTGCAACTTGCATTTTCCCTTTCCTGTCCGAGTCCGACTCAAAGTGAAACAGGAGCAGAGCACTGTGAGAAATCGTTCACATGCAGGCACAGAATATGTATCTACGTACCTTAGTAAATGTTGTATAAAAATGTACCTTAACGTAGGGGTTACTCGCTATACACGCATGCAAGCGTGACACAAGTCAACTTAAATAAAAAAGTAAAATAAAAAGTTTTGCTCTGCCCTTTTTCTCCCATCACATCACATCCCTCCTCTTTTATTTAAGACGAGATTCCAACTCTAATTTGACGGCAAGGCTGCTGTGCTGCGATCGCCTGTATTCATTCAGAATATCAAGCAGCTCCCAGCTTCCATTACAGTCAGCATGAATCACGTGGGGTCTTTAAAGATTTTAAAGTGTAGGAGAGAAAAACAAAATGTTCAAACAACTTCAAGCATTGGGGTTTGTTTTCAAAGAAATATAATCAAAATAAAAAAAATTTATACCGCCCTCCGCCTTCACGCGGTGAGAAAGTGCGAGTAGAGCATAAATTCATATAAGTTCCTATACGTGCAAAATTGATAAAATCGACATTTCTGTCAATAAAGTTTTAGGGATGCTTCTCCCACTTTCATCTCCCACTGTTTTATTCCACCGGGTCAAACACAAATTTCGCAAAATTTTCTACCTTTCTCTTCTGCAGAGAACTGGGTTTATTTGCACCATTTCTATTTTGTACTACTACCAGAACCACTGAAACGAGTACGCAGTGCAGTTCGATGTATTTTTAAAACAGAAACATGCATTGATCAAGATCGCTGCTTTTCCTTAAAATATGTTGCTTGCAAATGAAAGTTGACTGAAACTGCGCTAGAAATTCATAAACATACCTAAATACTTTTCAACTTGCTTAAGTCCCGCTATTTATTATAAGCTTCAGACAGTGCTAGCAGAACATTCCAAACATTTATCTTCCAATTGCTGGACACATTCAATGCTCACAAACTTTCTCCAAATATTTGTCTTTTAGACTGTGGCAACGCGATGCCCTGCGATTAGGCAATTTCGTTGATAATAATATTTTAACCTCATCCCTGCCTCCGAGTCTGTTACGCCCGCAATCATTTTTTAAAACGCAAATAATGAATGGTGCAATGAGTGGCAATGACACTTTCCCATCAGTATTCTGTACGGACGTCAACAAAAACGTTGTTTGTGCACTGCCTACCAAGTGACTGCTGCAGCAGTCAGAAATGCACATTTTTCCCACTGTTATACCAACTTATGAGTTGAACAAAGAGAAAGGCAGAAATGTGAGCATTCTGGATACCCCCATTTCACCATTTTTCTTTTGTGAGTGAGTAAAAGAGTGAATATAAAAGCCGGATTTAGAAAAAAATGTACCAACGCCAACATCGTCATCTACAATGACTTAACTGGTATTTTCTTCCTTGTGCTACTTGGCTCTTTCCAAACCGGTGCGTACGTGGCCAGAAAGATTTTTTTTCTGGGAAATAGTGGGAGGCTAGAAATTGGAAAGTGATGTGAAAAACTAAAAACAGATCGCGTATCGAGTTTAGCGAAAAAAACTCTTTTTGCTGTATGACATGAAACTTACTGATGAACAAGTCACAGAACGACGGTTTCTCTTTACACTTTCATAGTGCACCAGTGAAAGCAGAGCATCCAAGCATTTTTAAATGTAGGTGGTAATGCATAATATAAATAGAGAGGTAAGGTCGCTCGTTCGACCGCCTCCTCCAAATTTCTTTGAACCGTAAACCTGAAGTCTAAGGCATAACTGCACAATCAACTTCGACGCTAGGTACACACATCATCTATATTTTTGTGAAAAAATTGAGTAGGAGAGAAAGAGGAAAGAGGCACAGAAGTAATCTACATTATTGAAGCAGTCGAGTTGAGCAGATGAAAGTGAGTAACAGAAGCGGACAAGGTAGTAACGTACATATATACACTCGTTCCATATAATATTAATGTTTTTTGTTCTAGATGGAAGAGAAAGTGGTGGTAGGCCAAGTGTAATGTTGGAAGACTAAAGATCGATTACAGCTCAATCCTTTCGTTATTGTCTCTTTCCTTTTTTCTTCCTTTCACAAACAACACAAAGACTGAGAGATGGCTCGCAATCATCTCTTTTCTTTTCTCTCTCTCTCTCTCTCGCTTACCATTTTTACTCCGCTACTACTGCTTTTAGATAGAATCTCATTTCTTGTTTCTCTGTCCCTCTGTGAATAGTGGCATTAGAAAAAGGTAGATGGATAGATGAGAGAAAACGTAGCAGTGAGTGTTTCCTTCAAATCCCCACTTTCCTTCCTTCTCAATTTTCCCCTTTGATACCCTACTACAACACTCAACTCCATCAACCTTATATAAACAACGAGTTAGTTACAGCAATGCCCTGAGAATATGCAAGTTTGAATGTACATATGCAGCAGTAGAAAAAAGTGATTATATATTTCTCATTGTTGCACACTTCCTCGATACCACCAAGAACGTGGTAGTTTCTTATATTTGGATAGTGTATGTACATTGGTTCATTCATACTGTTTGTTTGTTTGAGCAGGAAAAGAAAGAGATGATAAAAAAGGAAGGATTGTGTGTTTCCGAAAAAAATGAACACGAGCCTGGGACTTCTCCTACTACATTACTCCATGCGATGCGACAACCATACAAAAAAAGAAAAAAGAAGGAAGACAAACACACGACAAACTCAGCTCTGCATGCATTTTAGTTACATTACTCTCTCCGTCCCTCTGCCAGCACGAGTTTAACAGCGAAGTAACACAGACCTGATTCTACCCGGTGTTTTTCATTCCTTGCACATCTACAGATTGCACACAGATACTTCCGCCTTTCACTCTTTACCCAAAACCAGCGAAAGCCAAGCCAGGCGAACGACCAGTTAGTTCAGTTCAGGAGCGCGTGGTCCGCTTGATCTGGGTTCTTCATACTTTTCAGAGGATTTATAAAGCATTAGTCTTCGTCCTCGCGCGCTTACGTCTCTGAAAGAAAATATTTTCTCCTACTGGAAATTCTCCAGTCTGGTGAGTCCACCAAAGTCGAACTCGACGGGTCGAGAAGCTTTTTCTCTTTTTTACCTCTCTCTACACTACGCAATTCCAACGTGTCTTTTCTCTCTTCCTCTTTCAAGAACCACGAGCGTTCCAAAGGAAAATACTAATAGTAAGAAGAATGGAAGCGTCCGTGTGAGATACACGTTTCCGAAACTTTCCACTTCTCGCAACCAGTTTTTGGCAACAGCTTCCTCCTACGTATTATTTTACATATAGCCTCACCTATGCTCCATTCAACTCAAGTAGCAGCACCACTGGTGTTATTTATCCCACCGAGCTACCAATTGTTTCATTGCTGCCTGCTGCTCATAAAACACGCCGAGACCCGTCACAATAACTAACTTCTGATATTACTTTTTATTTTTTCTCGGTGTACGCTGAAATGAGAGAAACAATGCCTTTTCCCTGTATATGTGTGTCTTTTACACTTTTTGACGTGAATAAAAGTACAATTTGTATGCTTTTACTACAACGATAACAATAATGGGCGTCTACTTGAAAATGCGGGAATTGCAGCGAGAGAGACGAGACTCATTTTGTTTTAACTCTTTCTCCATTCACTTTCTCTTATAAAATGTAAGTAAGTCACTGGCACCGTGTTTTCTTTTCCTCCTCTCACACAATGGTTCAAGTTTAACAGGATACAATTTCGCCGTGGTGAAGGCTGGGCTCTGCCTGCTTTGATGCATAACATGTCCTACTTTCGTGTCTGTTTGCATGCATGCTATTTATTCCGGACCCAGAGAAACAAAGCATGCACCAGTAAACACACAGAGGGAAATGTGCCGTATTCATGAATAGTTTCACTCACTACTCAAATTGCATTGTTTAGCTTGTGGGTGGTGTCTCAGCATGGACATACTTTCTCTTTCTTCAATCTCTCCCTCACATGTCCTCAGCATTTTTCTTTTGACAAAATCTTAAGCATAAACGTGATTTCTTTTCTCTTTCTCTGCATTAACCAGCTCTATAAAAATTTCCATTCCACCCACTTTTCCGCACTTTTCTCTTTACGGGATGAATTGAGCCCGAGGAGTTTCCACTGCCGTCACCTTTTTCCAGCTTTGGACACAATGTTCACTTTCTTCTCAGCCCCTTCCCTTTGTGACTGGCGACTTCCTCCAATTTACTTTACTCCGCGTGTCTCGCAAAAGAAGCCGACATGGTACCATGATCATCATGACCACCACGACTGTCTCTGTATGCAACACAACTCGCTCTGTGGGTGAACCAACACCACGAAAACCGCCCGAGACGCTAAAAGGAAGCGGGGGAAGAGGAGGGAGAGACGGTCTTCAGAAGCGAGTGAGAGAGGAAAGACGCGTCAACATGACGGTTCCAGTTCAACTAAAAGGCTTTTCCTCCGTCTATCAAGGATGGGATATGATGCGACAATTTCTCGAGAACCCTTTTTTCTCACAATTTAATACTTGCTGCTGCATGTAATAAAAGTGGAAGCTTCTTTTGCCGCCGCTCCTTCCTAATGGCTACAGTTACAGTTATAATCCGTACGTGCGCCATCACATAACATATTTATCAGTACAGCATTCCCTGGAAGAGAAAAAAGGGAGAATGGAAAGGCGGAAGTTTTCCTTTGATGTGAGATGACATGTAATTTCCGGAATCATTTTCTTATTCTCAGATTGTTCAAGTGTGTGCATTATTATTATTATGCAAACGTAAATGGAACAACCTAAAAAAAATTCCCTTCCTGACATTTATGGCAATAAAAGCTGCTGTTGCCTGCGACGGAGAGGATCATAGTATTTAATGAATGACACGAATAGAGTGTAGGCACACATCATTTTTAACTGTAATTGTGATTGTGAAGGAAAATGACATTAGTGAAAAAGCTCAGTGTTATGCTGTGCTACAGTAAAATTAAATTTAATGGAAAATTATAGGACTCATCACTCTGTAGTTTTTAATCTTTGACACGACGCGATTTTATCCTTTTCGTGCATCCGTCAACAGGAAAGTGGGTGGTTGGTTGTCAGTCTCAAACGAAACGGGCTAAGTTGAGGGTCGCTCAACACAACGAGTGAGTCATGCTTTACCGATGAGATGAAAATAATGGAATCCCAAAACTTAATCAGCTTACCTGTAACAAAAAGAAGAAACATTTTGTTGTAAAGCTTATCATAAAATCATCATGATGACAACATCATGCTTGCAATGAAATGAAATGAGTCATGAGATGAGTGTAGACGGTATAAATACCAATAAAAAATTCAGTAGATAACCAGACAGTAATAATAAAATTATAATGGCGTATCTTAGGTTTCGATGCTTAACAATGGTAACGATGCGAGTGAACTGATACTATCTCTAATATTATATAGTCCTGTTAAAGGACAGTGGTGGACAAATGTGTCTATCAATTTCAAACATGTTATTTCTGAAGAGTAAATTATTCTCGACACACCACCACGAAATTATAATTTTTATCTTTCTAATTACTGTACAGCTCGTACATATCGCACACCATGAGAGTGAGCTGAGCATTGATGCGATATGATGCAGGTAAATTACAAATTGTTTGATGACAATCACACAACTCCAAGCTAATTTTTATATCTCATAAAAAAGAGGAAACTAATGATGCGTAGCTTTCCTCAATAATTTTAGGCTTTCCATTCCATTGATGTGAGTATGTCTTACACCGTACTATTTCCTCATCACTCGTTACACATGCAAGTTGAGACATCTTAATTATTGAGCGTGTTCTTCACATTCACTGCATTTCACTGGCTGCAGACAAGAAAAACTTTATTTTGTGAATGAACAGAAAAACCTGCATTGAAATCGGTCAGCTACTGACAACCTCACACGACACGACATGCCACAACGAACCACGCTTGTAAGTAAACGTGTGCATTCTACATTCTAAATTAATGTCGAATATTTATTCACCTTTAATAATCTCCTCCTTTGTCACATCAGTTTCCCTTCACAATATTTTACACCATTTCTAACTTCACTTATTTAAAAGGAATGTTTTTGCATTTCAGTTGCGTGAGTGAATATTTTATTATTAAAGGGAAAATAGAAGCAAAGGAACGTTAAATTCCACTCCTAGAGTCCGATTCATAATTCATGTCAAAATCTCTTTGTTTGATGAGGGAATGAAACAAAAACCAGCTTTCTTTTTACAAGATGAGTTTAAGTATCAAACCTGAAGTTTTACCTGACAGATTCACACACAACAAACACACAGAGAACAAATATTTTCGAGAGAAACAATAATGCGATCGTCATTTTCTTTTCTATTACACATCTTGTACAAACGCTTTTGATAGTGACTACACACGAAAGTATCGCCTTCAATCTTCTCGTCCATGAAATCTTTTGGTTGCGTTCTCCACGTTCCCCTTTGGTTACATTGCCTGGTACAAGTTTCTAGTTTTAGTGCTAGCTATGAATGTGGTCAGTTGTAATTTAATACTTTTTTCTCGGTGAATGAAATGACCCGATGATGATCATCATGATTAAACCACATTGTAGCATTAAATGGGCCAAAATAAATGTAAATCTCTCATGTAACTTTTTAACAATATTTACGAGCTCACAAATTACAAATTGCGTTCCCTCTTGTCGCACTGAAGAATCTAGCGAAAAAAATTGCCATCGAGTTCTCTGCAGGATCGCGTTATCTCCAATCAACAAACAAGCTGACAAAAAATTTATACCATCGATACGATAAAAGAGCAACACAACACAAACAAGAGATTCTTTCTCTATCATAATACAACGGGATTCAAAATGCAGAGCAAAGTCGAACCAAGAGAAAAGAAACATCGTTGCTCTAGAATCTGAGAATTATGGTAAAGCTTGAAGTGTGTTTTGCAATTTAATGTAGACCCCACTGACTGAAGCAAACGGCTCAGCTAGTTCAGTACATTAAGTCGATGACGGTTTTTCTTTTTAATGAGCTCTAGTTGATTCTTCTAACGTCAGTGCACTGCTAATCGCTTCTCATCTCATTTTCTGCAACTCTGCTCACTTCACCCCATCAACCTCGCAGTCGTAACTTAGTAGTAAGCATGTCTTTCATTTCATGTCTGTCAAGAAAAGAGTTACAATGTGCATCCATCTCCAAATTGCATTACGCTGCGGTTGGTTGTGGCAAGATTGTGAAGTGCGAAACATGTGTAGCATGCATGATGCGGGTTATTTAGTTTCTGCAAACTTCTAGAATTACTTTTTAATCACGGTATCTATGTACAACTTCTATTACATTTTTGTGTGAAAAATATGGGGGCTGCAGGATTTACATACATCATCACTGCAATAAAAACGCATTCAAAGTAAACTAAAACAAAAAATATGTGAAAGTGTCACAATTTAACCCATTTTTGCACATTCGTGCATGGCAGTACGAAACAGGACAAAATGAGCTTTACATCAATAGCGTTAAACTAAAAAAGTTTATGATTCGCCAAGATACGTATAAACGAAAAGTGCCAAATTATTCAAATTTTAACCTAATTTGTATGTAGCAAATAATTTCAAGTGACAGTCCTACGTCAAACTCACAAACCCTGAAACATTTCTGCGTTTAATACAAATTTTCAGTCTAGCAGCCCCACATTTGATTTTGACGTATTACATGAAGTGAACCAGGACACCACTATAAATGAACACAAAGTTCAGATTCAGTCAGAGAGGTTTTTGCTGGAGGTGATTATCATTGATCCCGCAACATGATAACTCTTCGTCTGATTGCTAAATGCTACATAGTAAAATTTGCCATTTCACTAACTCCGAGCATGTCATGACTCATGACTAATGTTTACACTTCGCGTTTATTTCTGTCAGTTTCTTGTTTCCTCCGCCAACGCCACTTCCCTAGAAATTCCCAATGGCAATGCGTGTCAGTCTCATCCCAACACTTGATTTTTAGTATACACTTTTTGTTGATCTACTTATCTAAATAATGGCTAAAATCGTTAGGTTAATACAATTAATCTGTGCTGTCTCGTTTTCCGGAACGGGATAACTGTAGAATTTCAGAACAAGAATCTCTCCAAATGCCAATGTCCTGCTCACTTCAAATTCAAGTACACTCACGAGTACCCGCAACGTGTTTACTTCCGGCGAAACAAATTCGTGAAACTTTGTCGTGAGCCCGGGCAATGTCTGTGCCAGACGGACTACATTTTATCTGTAGTAAGAGAAATTTATGACAGTTCATATTGCTGAAAGCAAGCAGATACATATTCAAAATCAAAAATATTTTGCAGCAAAACTGTCCGATTAGCATCATTCAACACGAAATCGTATCAAAGCCTCCATTTCAAAGATTTTCTTCTGAAATCAATTTATTGAACTTATTGGTTCCACTTTCTGCTCACCGCTCAAGGGCAATGTCTATGACCAAGCGTGAGAACAAAATCGAGCAGCTAAAAACGTTTTCGTTACAGTTACAGACAGTGCAACGAGCGGTGCTCTAACGTCATCACAACGTCCACTCTGAGCTAACTTTAACAATACGATTGCATTTAAAATTCGCCTAGACCCGTCTGATACGAAATGTAAACAACGAAACTGGATTTTCCTCCCGTCGATTCCATCTCGATCAAATTATGAGACAAGCCCGTTTCGTTTTCAGTCAATTTTAGCTGTCTCGCATTAGACCAAGAGAAACGTGAGAGTTTGCAGAGAAGAGAGAGCTGAGGGCCATGCTTTTCCTTCATATCACCGATAAGAAAGAATTGATCAAACCTCATCAACGGAGGGGAAAAGCTCTTTGCTTTCTTCCTTCCAAGAGACAGAGCAACTTCTTGAAAGCCCTCTGGGGAAAATGAGAAGTGTCAATAGACTGCGAATACACTGACCAAAATGGGTAAATGCTTTGCGAAAATAAAGCATTTCAAAGTGAACTGAGCAGTAAAAAAACAAGTGCGATGGAGAAATGTGTTATTTCCTAGTCTTACAGACATCTGTAGCAGTTCATTAGATTACATTACTCTACTACATTGTATTACGTAGATGTATCACGTCACGTATCGATTACTGCTTAACCTGCTGGAAGGCAAAATTGGCTCATGATGAATTGTATTATTTACTCACATATCCGCAACGTCGTCATCACCGTAATTGTAAAGAATATTATCAACAATTTCCCAAGATGCAGCAGGCCTGTGATACATTATAGTAGAGGAGGAACGAAATTATTAGATTATCTAATATCACTTGATTTGATAAAATTGACTGTGAGAGAGGAGAGCAAAGAAAGGCTATCATTAGCCAAGATCAAGTTTCTTCTTTCATGTTGTTCGCGTAACTAGATGATATACGAGCGTAATGATCCAATATAGTATCGTTAAACACATCACGCATATTTCATTCAGCTTCAGCAGGCATTTGCCAGACATTTCTGAAAATCATGAGGGAGAGCATCGGAGTACATAATTCTGCCTCCTCTTTCACATTCTTCTTCTTCACTCGCTCTTGATAGCGGTTCCACTACTACGTGTTTATCAGCAAAACCGTGCCGAAATTACGGCAAAAAAGTGAGATCACGGAAAAGCTTACTCTCACAAGACTCGCACTATCTCGCAACTCCCATGATGCGATATGAAATGAAATGCATCTAGTAGGATCAATCCACGAACCTCTAAAACCAAATCTCTTCCATCAGAAAAATAGCATTTTCGGAGGCAAAGAGCCTGGATAAGAAATATGATCGAAACTCACACATTTATTAGATTAGATTAAATACACCTCGTACACACCGTGACTCTAAGAAAATTATGAGGAGACAAGAGAGAAGGGGAAAAGGTCAGCAAAAAATTATCCTCTCCTCTTATTCACCACTTTTGACTAATACGCCATTTTCGCTATTTTTTATCAGCGTTTACTATCTACCTTATATCATCAGCCGAAAATAGCACAGTGGGTTTCTCAATGATGCAGGTATAATACTACAGTTACGAGTTTACATCACAGGTCTCGTGCTCTTTTGCGCTCAAGTTTTATGAGAGCTATGAGTAATTTCATTTTTGGCTTGCACTTTGATACCTACGCACGCAACGCATAATAATAAGTGTTATTTACCCCTTTTATGTACTTTAGCCTTTTTTCATTTTTCGAAAATGTGCCAAGCAACGGGAATTGAAGATGTGAGAAATACCACACCGCTCCGGAACATATTTCACGCACTTATGAACAAGTGCATGGAACTACGCCTGGAAACATTTTTATGAGAGAGGATGAGCAAAAGGTCTTTTCAAATAACATTAACTTTTTTGTTAGTTGTACGGAGAAAGATATGGAGGACATTATCGTAAAATGCGAATCGGGCAAAAAAACGCACTTTTATCAAACGGGCGTGCTTTTTCCAGCAATAATTTGTATGATGAAAATGAAATATGGCAAATATTGCCATTTGTTCTTTCACTTTTAAAAGCTCAATAGTCTACCTACATACAATTACCTAAAGTTGTTCCACCAATCATAAAAAAAGGCAATTGAAACCAAAGCGGAAATCTAAAGTGGTGCTCTACGTTGCAGCTTGTAAATGATAAATTACCTAATGAAGAAATTACCAGTTTACATTTTCCAAAGGATGTGGCATCCAATGGTAGCCTGTTTTACAGGAAACGAAATAATTTAAGTAGCAATTTCTTCCACTTTGTTAGAAAAGTTAGAATGCCTAATTGGAGCAAAAAGCCTTGGCTTCCCTACCTACTTTGCCTTCCGGTTTCCACATGAAGTTGAATTGAAGCTGGTCGCAATTTTGCCTTGCATCATTTCTTTCGTGTAGTCATTTCAGAGAAAAGGTTAGCGAAGAACCTAAACTAACAAAAGGTGTTATCTGAGCAGGCACCTAAATGATGGTTCATTAGCACCTTGATTGTTGCAATGAAAAGAATTGTAACTATTCAGCTAAAAATTTTCGTGCCTAGTTTTAACGACATGTGATTGTGCGCAAGAATAATGCTTTCTGATTAGCGGAATTATTAGGTCGCTTCATTTTTTCCAAGCAACCGGCTTTGCTTGTCCTCGCTGACGAGTTTAGTTACGTTGCGGTGAAAATTTTTTCCCGGTTCACGTCCTCGCTTCACACACACACAACAACAACAAAAGAAATAATACTTTTCATCATCATTGCTTCGCTTCGTGGTGTGCTACAAAACCTGTGATTTTTCGTTTATTATTCTTGTTTCTAAAGAAAACAAAAAAATATGATGCTCAAGCAAACTGTTTTACCGCAGTCGCTCATCAATTTTCTTTTTTTGAACGTAACCTTAAAAATCTTTATTCCACAAAAGTAATGAGAAAATCGGGAAAATTTTCTGTGGCAAATACCTAAAAGCTTCTTCATGTTGTGATGATGTGGAATGAAAATAATTTAATAAGCTGCTGCATGCTGCTTGCTTGTCTTGTCTGCAAGAAAACGTGGCCAAGAAACCCTAAAGTCGAAATTTAGTTTATCAGGTAAACTGCAACTTCCTCGGAAGAAAAAAAAAGTTGCACTTTTTTGTCATTCGTCTAGGTGTTTGAAATGAATGAATCAAAAAACAATCTTGGTCTTTCCAATTTACTTTCTAGGATGTAATTAACTTAACGGTGACACCTTTCTTTACGATATGATCAAGAAGACTTAATTTAAAACCAGCATTGCAAAAAATATGTCTACTAAATTCAGCTAAGGTACTTATCGGAGCTTTATCGAAACTCCTCCTTGTAAATAATATTAATTTGAGTCAAAAGAACGTTGACATTGGAGATTGAAGCTATTACTCTCGGAATTGTAGAAAGTTTTTATTTTTACGTACCCCACCCATAATACAATACTATTAAACTTTATTATTTGTTTTGTTATATGTAGAGTGAGCGAGTGGTGCGCTTCGGAATAATTCGTATTCACGGTCGATGATTCATGATGAACGTATCAAATTTAAATTTTCATACGAAGCCCAGATTTGCGTGAAAAATGTCTTTTTCCTCTCACACAACTGAAAAGACAGACCGCATCTTCCTAGTCACTATTATTTATCCTAATTCCAACCAGGATTTTCTGCTCTTTCAAAGTTCCCTTCCTTTCATTACATTTTTTACAGTTTTTAAAACGAAAAGCAAAAGAGAAACCGCACACACGAAATGCGTGTTATCCCGGCATTAGTTGAGATGAGAGGTAACTCGCCGAGTATTTCGCAATTTATAAATTGGGATCGTGCTCACTTTGGTAAACAAACCCGCAAATTGTCATCATTATGAGTAAATACCATTCTTGTGTGAGTGTGTTTGAGTCAACTGCACCACATTTGAAGGGAAAGACACGATAGTTTATCTCTAAGTCTGTTTGCATCTCTGCTTCTGCTGCTGATGGCAGTTTGTTCGCGTCGTGCGATTCCATCGTGGTTCATTCTTCTTCTAGAAATCCTAGAAACCTGGTTTTCCTCCACACACAGAGGAAGAAGAAACGCGTGCAACAAAGCAATGTAGAAGCCCACTGTGAGATATTATAAAGCCACACATCATCACAGAAATTAGAGACTTGTCATAATATCATAATTCCTTTCTCAATCTCCAACTACCTTTTAATAACAGAGTGCAGTAGCGTGCGTATCTTTTTGAAAAAGCGGTGAATGCTCATCTCCTTGCACTTCTAATGCAATGACCGAAATAACTAGCCTGACAAGAGGAAATATTTTCTTCGTTTTAATAACTGTAACTATTTTTTCATGCAATTCCTTCATCGCATGCAAACATTGATTTTTTTTCAAGTTTGTTAATCGGGTCGGTTTGTAATCTAATGCACCAGTCAATTTCATTCGTGGCCACAAACGGAATGCAACAAAACACAATAACACACTTTTTATCATAATTTATTTGTGAGAACAAAAAAAAACTTGCGTTGGTGCAGATGCTCATAATTTGTCAGTTTCTAGCATCTACCATCGTTTCTGCTTATTGCAGCAGCAGTCGCATTTTTTTACACCGATTCGATTCATTCATTCCGTTTTCGTTCGACGCACGCCGTTATCTGTGTCATTAGCTTCTGCTGCAGCGCAGCAAATTGAAGGAAACGGGGAAATTGCATTCTCCTATTCACAACAAGCAGACTGGTCACTGCGTAATAATCATCTGTTTGAACGCCACCACCACCACCGGTCTTTAATGAGTACAAATCATAGTTTAATTCGACAAAATTGTAATGATGATCGGAGTGTGAAGTTTTATGTGTCATTCTAACGCAAAGTTTCATTCTGATCATTTGAATCAGTGTTTTAGTACCTACATACCTACCACAGTGGTGTTAGTAGTTCACTCACTCACACGCTGCCCGAGCGAGCCCGACTGGTTTAAATATTCTTGTTCGCAAATGTTTGTTCTGTCTGTGTGGTTTCTTGCTTGCTAATGAATGGTGGTAATGACGGAAGATCGTAAAATACAAGTCTTCTGCTGCTTCTGATTCTTCTTGCCTTGCCATTATCAATGCTCATCATTGTTGAGTTGAGTACATGCAATGAATCGTATTTTGTGGGTGTTGAAAATGATGATCGCGTAATGATGATTTCTCTAATTTTCTTTGGTTTATGATCATCGACTGAACGAATTTCACGAATTGCTTTCCTCTGCGCCTTCGTGTGGCAGTGGCAGCAGGCACTTTTCAGAATGGAAACGAAGACCTTAATCAACTTTGTTTTACTCAAGTAAACTGTGCTAAATTAGAGTGATGTTTGAAAGCATTACGAGAGAATTGTAATGAGCCATTTTACAAAATCCTCTTTTACGACTATGCAAAAGTGCGGTTAAAGAGATTTCATTGTTTCAATTGTAAAATAAACGATCCATTTTTTTCATCTAATGCGAAGTAATAAAAATTTATTGAAGTACCACTTGAGCGTGTCATAAACTAGGTATTCCCTGGAATCGATCTCAACAATATTTTGACTATTGCCAATAAAATAAACCATGACTGTCCATTTTTCTCTCTCGTTTTCTTCCACTTGAAAGGAGAAAAACAGATTTATAATCTTGTTTGTTTAGGTCAACGTAACGTGAACCTAGCTGACGCTGACAGCTTAACAAAAGATAAAAAGGACAATGCACATTGCTTAAGTGACATATGGTTTTCCACGTCCAAACGTCTTAGGGCACAGTTTCTGTGTCATTTTTTAACCTTGTTCTACAGTAATAATTCCATGTTGTCTCGTTATTTGTCCAACTTTTGTTATCATTTCAATCTTCCCTAGCAAACTATAACAAAACGAGCAGAGAACAACAGACAGCCAAAAAAGTCTGGTTACAAGTTTCCCCTGCAGTGATTTTTATGTAGAAATGGCTATTTAAGGCGCTTAATGTTGCTAATCCTTTGAGCAATGATCTGCATTATACGCAATTCTCTCATGCGCTAATCCTGGCGATACAATGTCATGTAATGGCAGGGCGGTGACAGAAAAGGTGTGAATAATTTGCCCTTCGTGATAATAAGCCTTGCAAACCCACTAAAACCTAAAAGCACTGCTGTGTTAACTTCGTTCAAGTATGACGAAGAAAATGGAGCAGCGAGAGGTAACGAGGGAAGAGACTGCATTGCAAAGATTCTACAATTTTGTTTTTAAATTTTTCCTTTCTTGTCTTATTGCATTTACTTGTTTTAGTACTAGCACACCACATCATTGTGCAAGTTACAATCCAGTAAATAAAACACTCGGACGCGTGATCATTATTTCCATCAACAAAAACATTTTTATTTAAAGAGAATTCATTTGCAGTTTCGCTTCATCCAAATTACCAAAAATACCCTCGAAATGGATCCACTTTGACAATAACGTCCGCACTTTTCCCCAGCATTAGACCATGTAAGGAACGCGTAGTGCTTTTAATAACGACAAACATAAAGCTATAAATAATATTGATGTGCATTTAAAAGAGCTCAGCCAGAAATGGGAGACTCCCTCCTGCTGCCTAGGATTAATGTAATTCATCTCCCTTCTAATCTACTTCTAGCCCAACACCTCCACTTGTGTACATACTACATTAACAAAGAAAGAAATATATTGATCATTTGATGTTGGCAGACAGGAAGGATGGTTAATGAGAGAGAGCTGAGGAACGGAAAAGGGGTATTTTTCAAGTGCAAAGTCATCTCCTTCGTTTTATTCTCCGCGTTGAATTTTCTTTTCAAAATTCATTGTCAATCTATTTTAATAACATAATTTAAGTAAAATGGGACGACACCAGTAAATACAAAGTATTCTGGCTCGCAGTCTATGATTTGTTCTTAAACACGAGATGTTTATCGCATTCCTCTTTATACTCGCAGTTTTCCCTTGCTTCACTTTGTTTTCCTCCTATCTAAGATTATCTACCCCTGCATCGCAGTCGCATTGTCATCATGTCGTCGAAAATCTGTCAACCAAAGTTAAATTGGCTGTATTTAAAAGAGAGAGGTAATAAAGAGGCCAACATTTAAAAATTATTACGCTCCCTTCAAATCAACAAGGAAGTTTATTCGAACATAAAAAATGTTACTTCAATGATGAAAGCTGATGACAAACGTTTCTGTTCAGTTTGACGAAGCAGCGTGAACCAACAATGTAATATAAAATGGAGGACACTTCAAAATCAGTAGTGGTGGACAATAGAAACGGAAAATGGAATAATTCAGCATGAAAGTTTTTCAAAAAAGAATTGCGTGATAAAATCAGATTCGCCAGGATAAAGATCCGAAGAAGAAAATCTTTTCAAGGGGATATTTTTCTGGTGACAAGACAAGTGAATCAGTTCAACATCAACAGGAGGAGGTGAGGTAAAGATGCAGCTAAAACTTGTTCGACGCTACTTATGTTCATTCACACGGAGGAATTATTAATAATACATTCTTCTTACATGTTCCTCCTATCTGGGCAAAGAAAATAAAAAAACCCGAATAGGCAGCTATAAATAACACGATTTGCCTTATCAAGTTTTTCTAGTAATAAGTTTGTATAGAGGCAACACGTTTTATTTTTCTTGTATTTATTATTATTTTTTGTCTTCAACGACAACAAGACGCTCTGTCTGGGTCTGAATGAAACAGACAGAAAGATTGGTTTTTCTAAATTCTTTTCTCAAAAAATGTCACGCTCACCGTTACCTACAATTTTTAAACTTTATGCTGCTCTTCTTCTCCTATACAAAAGATTCTTTTTTCCTTTCGAACGAGCAAGATGAAATGAAAGGATTGCTTTTTCCTTTTTTCTTGCGTCTTCAAACTCTAATAACAACATTTTTTCTTCAAATCTTCTGTGAAAAATCAAAGCAAAAAATATTGTGTGTGTACAGCTAGATATAGACGAGAGTTGAAAGAATGAACAAATAATGGTATCTGTCGTCGTGTGTAAAGTTGGTTTGTCATTCGTGAAGTAATAATATTTTTCTGTTTCTCCTGTGTTGCACTTGATCTACCTTGTTCACTCCACGCAATTATATTGCATTAGCTTCATTCAGTAGTTTGTTCCTGAATAATACATAATACAAACAGTCACCGTCTTTACTCCTCTCTGGCATCTTTTTTTTGTATTAAAAGAAAATAAACATGGCTTGACAACCTTTAAAAAATGAGGAATGCTCTTGAGCTACAAAATATACGCATTTTTTCCTCCAAGCGGTTTTTGAGAGAAAAAAGTACAGAGCTTCTGTTCTCTATCTGATCTTGAGCAAAGGATGTACACGAAGTCACCCATGAGGAACCAATAACCAGCCACCTTACTACAGACGAGGTAGAATCCATTCCATAATGCGAAAAAACTTTTACAAGGTTCATGGCCAGTTTTAATTTACAATTGAGAATCTTTTGTATCGCAAACTGAACTTTTACCAAACAAAAGACAGGTGCACTGTAACAATATTGCCTCTTTATTATTAAACTGGTGATATGCTTCTCTGACCTTGATTCCGCTTCTTTTCATCTTACCTGTTTTTTAGAAATTCTACATTGCCTCCAATCACCAGCTTCTTGTGTTTTGCTTTGTTATGTGCACGAACTTCAAACGCACACAGCCAGAGAGATAAACGGAGGGGAAATGAGCAGAGGTAAAAAAATGCATAATTTTTACGAGCCCTTATCAGAATGCGTAATCTTAACGAAGATGCCAAGCCTATGTTTGGCATGTCTTTGACATTGTGTTGCAAAATAAAAGAAAGAAGTAGGCACCTCTTTGTGGTTAATCCCACTTATCAAATTCTTATTTTTTGCCTATGTAATGCAAATCTGCATTCTATTTACTTATTACCACTACCATCACCCTTCCCTATTATTATTATCCTGACTTTACCATTTTATCTTACGTCATAATGAATAAATTTCAGTGGAACGGATGACCGATGAATTTATTATCAGTGTAAATCTGACCAACTACTACTAACCAAACACAAGTGGCTCACTCTTCTTCAAATGATTCGGTTGAATTTTTTTACACCTTTTCTTAATCAAACGCATTGTCCAGTGTAGTGAGTGACATAGGTACACATGTAGTGACAACTTAACAAAGTTACCTGCTACATACAACTAAGAAACGTTTTCAATGAGAAAATGAAGCATGAAGAATTCATGTGTGATGATGTCTGATGAATCCTTTTGGTGTCCGCTTCCTTCATCATTTCTAAAAGTCTTCTTATCAGATTCAATGTGAAAAAACTTGTGTCCACTGTCCACACCTTTAATTCTCTCAGAGACGCTGCTTACTTTGAAATAGAACTTGCATCTGAACTGACAGGAAAAAAACCTGGAGGGTTTTTGAAACTGCATATCAAAAATGTGCGTCTAGCTGATTGCTTATAGTGAGAGATTTTAAATTCTTCTTGTTTTGTTACCACAAAAATTATGGTAGCAACTTTCTGAGTTTGAGCAACACGACAGCAACAGCTTCATTTTAAGGATAACCTTACAAAAGAAACTGTCATCCACCTTTTCTTAGTTTTACAACTTTTTTTATCCCTGTTTGTCAATCGTGGCTGAACTGATGATGTTGCATATAAAAAGGTACGCATTTTCGTCTTGCGGTTTACGTTCACCGTTTTCCTTGCACAACTTCAGGAAGGTCTTTAACTTTCCAGCGTGTGTAAAAGTAAGTACAGACCTTATTGTATTCCGTAGGATGTTTTTTATGGCGGATAAAACGAACAAAGTGTTTGAGGAACAGAGCAGCAAAAGGAGCAGCTCACTCACACTCACGAAGGTTTCGTTTGAAGAGACTTGGTCTTTGTGTGGAGAAACGAAATGAAAGAGAATTCAGAATTCTCTAGGTGTGATCCATGAGAGTGAAAAGTTGTTCCAATCTTTCGATGACAGTTGAAGCCACTCTCACATTCAGAGAGAAAAACTTTCTTCGCCTTTGCTTACATATCCAAATAATGCCGGTGGCAGTGGCATTGCGCAATTTTTGCTCTTTTATTCAGCAAACATGTACATACGTACACTACGCGATATTATTAAGTTGAAGTAGAATAATTCACAGAGTATTCACGTGTGTAGAAAGACGAGGCATACCATGCCATATGCACAAACTAATGATATTATGTAGGTGGGGTGGGTGCCTGGAACACCCGGAATAATATTTGCGAGCTAGATATTCTGCGAATTCCTAAGTATCATGATTTGGCCTACGCAATAAGTTTCTGAAAAACTTCATCATCGTTACGAAAGTAAGGCAATACGGCCGTCTTTTGCTCCTAACTATACACACTCCACTTGAGTTTGCGTATTCCGGCGTATAATGAAATACATACCTAAGGACGACATCAAAAGTCTCATCGCATCTTGCTCAACTTTGAATGTTTAAGTGATAGTCATAAAAAAGTTTCGCTCATTCACCACCTACATATTTCGATCTGTGCAGAAGAAGGTGTGGCTCCTCTGCGTGTACCTCAACGGACTGCGTAGATTCTCGGTGTACATGGCTAATTCAACCTGTCCTTGCCATTCACAAGGTTAGTGCCATTTGTTCGTTCCGTCCCATGCGTAAAAGAATCAAATTGGGAATTGTCATTACGATTAAAACTATTATTATCTTTGCCGCACGCACATAACGACAGTTAGAAGAAAAGTGAGTGACCGTTTCACAAATTTTCCTTCCGAACCAACGCATTGCGTACCTAAATAACACTTTGCATTCTTTCACATTTCCCTTCGCCTGTTCGCAGTCTTCTTGAATGAAAAAAGTTGTCCAATTCGTTTTCTTCTTTGAAATCATACGCGAAATACTTTCAAGTAATCATACCACAGATGGATGTTGTTTGAAGTGCTTGGTGTTGGGAAGCGCCTCTTTTGTTATTCAAATTTTTCTTTTACAATATGGAAGCTCACAAACATCAGTCTACTACTATACGCGTAAAAGTAACAACATTCGACGAACCTGGGAGTTCTCAGGCCTTATGATGACGATGATGGCTGGGTGTCCTCAATTGCGGAATATTTTCCCCTAAATGATACACACATCTGTCTGTACTCAAGAAGAAAAAGCCATTACTTGTTCGAGGGTCAAGTGAATAGCTCTCTGATTGCGACTGCGGCTGCGACCGTGAAGCACAGGTACACAAACACCATTGATTTACTGCCAATCAAAATGGCTTCAGGTCATCCTCATAAAACAATCCGTATGAATAGGCAAGCGACAATTGTAAAATCAGAGAGGTCATAAATTTTCCTCAAAGTAATTTTTTGCAAAAAAAAATCTGTCCACTATAAAAAAACTTCGACGAGCAAACTGAAAATGAGCAAGTGTACAGATAATGGTGTACCTAAGTAATATATTTTTTAGAGAAAGTCATAAATTTTAAAATCCAGTAAAAACCATTTGGGTACTTTTATGTGATTTTTCTTTTCTTTTTCAACGATTCTCTAAAATGTCGGCTTTCAATTTTCTTTTGAGAAGTTTAAAAAAAATTATCTCATAGTGTTTCACCAAAAGATCCCAAGTGCTTTGTTTAATAAATGCACCCTCTCGTTATGCATGCGAGAAACTTAATCGATTCAGTCTTTGTTTATTAATTAAGCAATTAATTACTCCTCTGTCTTTGCTTTTCGTCAAGGCACTCTTTAGCAAAAAGTCATTAATTATCGCATCAACAACTGGTTCCTAGCATAAATATTCCCCACATTACAACCTGTAAACATGGATAAACAGCCAGAAGTTATAATGAATCTGCCTACAAACCAGATTAAAATCCCATCTTCCCGAGAGAAACTTAAAGCCGGGGCCGAGAAGGGCCACTAAATAAAAAAAATATTCAAACTTTTTTTATTCGTTATCATCGTCTTTAGTTAACGATTTAAGGTTACAAATGTCTCACACTGCAAAGATTGGGCATCATCGTATCTGTAGATTCGCAACTATAATTTTATTTTGCAGTAAAAAGCTACCACAAAGAAATTATCATCACTTCATCAGCACTAGAGGTGGGCAAAACACAAAAATCAAATCCCGTTCTCGTTTCTCGTCCGTTCAAGTTTCAAAATCAAATTCCGTTCTCGGTTCTCGTCCGTTTAAATTTCAAAATCAAATTCCGTTC
>VYYJ01001493.1:0-30214 GCA_021029165.1 Cyphoderus albinus | reverse complement strand
TCAGATACCTACAGTGTAGTAAATATAAATGGCATTGGCAGGAGTAGGATTTTTCTGGTAGACTTATTGTTCAGCAATATTTATCCTAGAAGGCTGATGATAAAGACGGTCCCCAATTCTCTATAGTTAATCTTTTTAGTAAGCAAGAAAGACGAGTCACTGCGCTGCACAAACACTGCCTTTGTCAATGCTTATTACTTTTTGTTCCCTACTTCTTGATGTTGCTTATAAAAAGAAAGTGAATTTCTTTTTACACGTTTTTATTATACGTCTGCTAGCTTCAGTTCACACGCTTTTCTCTTTCTCTCAAGAGTACAAAAGACTACAATGGAAAATGTGACAGATTGGAGTCCCTTCTTCTGAACGCTTATCAACGTCGATCGTCGGAGTCACAGAATCATCGCCGCTTCTGGCTGTTGTTGTCGCTCATCATCAACTTACGTGATGATGATAATATAATAATACGGGTCCAATCTGCTTGTAATTTTCCTTTATAAGACAGACGGAGACAGAAGGCTGAATAGGTCGACACATAGACGGAAAGAAGACGACACAAAAAGAACGACTTGTTTTGGAATGTCCTTCCTCCCGGGTGACTTGACACGGCTAGGCTTGAGCTGCCACGCTACACAGTTCATGTTTGTTCTCCGTGATTCAGAAGTCAGTTTACTCAGAGGATTTATTCTTATGACGCGACTTGCACACAACGACACAACGGGAGTAGGGCACAAAGCACAAAATACGACGCTTTCCATAAAAAGTGAGCAGGGAGGTGAAATGAAAATGGAAGACGGAGAATCTGTGAGAACGAGAATCTCATTGAAAAGCTCATCGTCGTTTCAACGAAAATGTGGAATGGAAAATTGGAATGGCTTTCTCGTAGATGAAAAGGAGTGCAGCCGTTGAGTGGAGATTTTGCCACATGCAATGTAATAAGGATAAGACGACTTTTAAGGCTTAGAGCATATGTCACATTTTTGGTGTGTTATCAAAAATTGAAATCATAAAAACCGACCGAGACAAGAGAGAACGAACATCTGCCTGAACAAATGGCTTCATTGCCACTGCTCGCTCTCCATTTTCTCTGCCTGAGTGGTGCAAGTGCAATGCAAAGTGTCCAAACAGAGGATATTGCATTTGCGTAATTTAAATTTTTAGTCATATTATATTCCGCACCAAAATGAACGTGACATACAAAGTGGGAGTAAAAGAGTGCATTTTGCTCAGGAAAATCCATTTCCATTTTCACGTCTTCGTTTTCAGAAGAAACCAACTAAACAAGAAAGATGAAAAATCATTGTCATATCTGAGCCTGAGCTTATCTGGCTTATTGAAATGCTCTCCGAGTTTCTTTATCTCTCATTCAGCTTACTTAGAAAAGGAAATTTATTCATTGTCCTCAATGCATGAAAGTAAAAAAAGAAATTGAAGAGGATAAAAATAGCGCATCGCATGTCATGTGATACACAATATTTCCAGTATAATGGTGGCGTACATAAGTCAACGATGATCGATCAGTGATCATGATAGTAATATGTCTGTGTGTGCCCTTTGAGCCGTAGCTTAGGAAAAATGGTAGTAGTTCACTTTTCAACTTCATCTTTTAGACCGGACAAATCTGTCAATTTAATCCGATAATAAATTTCTTTTTTTGAGTTGAAGGATCGGAGAGTGGCAGATGCGGGGCAAAAAGTGAATAATTACTTCAACGCGTTAAAAGCAAACAGAGCCTTCTACATTCATAAAACCTATTACCTATGCTGTTGGTAATTGAAATTTTGAGAAGTAAAAATGAATAATATGAAAGTTGGATTTACAATGCCTACGGGAAGATGCCAGCCAAAGGAAAATTAAAATTGTGAACAAACAAAGGTTGTCTAATTTTTGTTTTACAATACTTTGTAAAAATCGTTATGAAACCAGATTCGACTATTTTTTGTGTTAAAACAGAAGGTAAAAGTTGAGGTAAGGAGATTAAATACTGAAAATATCTCCCTCTCCGGCACACGAAGTCCCACACACCTCTTCACTAATGAACTGAAACCGAAATAAAAACTTTAATTATGCAGTTGTATAATAGGGCTTACATTTTTCTCAAAGTAGGAAAACTGTTGTTATCAAATGGACAGCCGAAGATAAAGAAAGGCAAAGGATAACAATCATAATCAACTTTCATCGTCTTTTGAAAATACGATGTGCAATTCACTAATAAGTCAACATCATCATTCTCGTAGCTGCTGACGTCCACTTTTTAAAATTACAATTATAACACCTGCAGCATTTTGAAAAGGTGTCCAACCTCTTTTCATACAAGCTGCTTAACATCACCAACAAGAGCAAACAATCTAAACCATACCAAATTGAAAAACGCAAATAAAAGATTCTTTCTTCACTCCCTTCACCTGCATTCTCCAAAAAATGCTCATTAACGTCATTAGTCATTACCTGTGTTTTTCTTTAATGGAATTTCCATTATTGTTGTAAATTATGCAATTTGATGGATAAGAAATAGTACCCTTGTGTCTATCTAATTGCAGAAAATGATTGGT
This sequence comes from Cyphoderus albinus, assembly GCA_021029165.1. NCBI lineage: Eukaryota > Metazoa > Arthropoda > Collembola > Entomobryomorpha > Paronellidae > Cyphoderus > Cyphoderus albinus. The sequence goes on along the minus strand of VYYJ01001493.1, from coordinate 27,665 downwards.
CTCACTTGTCTCTTGTCTGTTTGAAGTTAGTTTTCAAAGTGCTTTTCTCTAAACCCACACTGCTGCTCATTTAACCAATGAAAAATAATACGTTTCAAATAAGACATGCATGACTGCGCTATCAAATATCAAACAACCTGCTGCAAGCATCAGTGAAACATGACATTTTAAACAACACTTTTAAAGACATAGTTGCACGTTGCACTGTTCTAAGTAAACAAAGCAACAAATCTTTATTAAACCATGCATATTTCCCGTATCTCAAAGTTATGGACAAGTGGGATTTTGTATGGCATTAACCCATGTCTCATTATCAATCACCGGACGACAAAAGCATTTACGCACCAATACCAACAACACAATTTAAAAGAAGCCATTTGATTCTTTGCAGCGTATTTCCACTTCCTACCTAAGTTAAAAAACAGAATGTAATGGCTGGATTGTTTCGATACCTAAATTGCCCAAAGTATTCAAGCGAGACGCAGTTCCTCTCGTGTCTCCACTTTGTAAGGTTTTCTTCCTTTCTACTGTCTCCATTCCAATTCAGTTTTTGTTTGGATAGAAAGTTTTCTAACATTGACTCAAAATCTCATCTCATGTTACGTTGCCACCACCGTCATCACCAAAAAATTTCTTCCTCACACGCACTTTACGGATAAAAACTGATTATAACAAAGGAGACTCTGTTGCTTTTGTTGTAAATTTGCTATCTATTTTTCATAACAATTCATCCAATTTTTGTGTAAACGAACCAGCTGAATCTTCTCTTTTGAAGCTGACGACGACAAGGATGACCATCATTTATGAATGAGTGCGCAACATAAGGATAAAGGGGATCGCATATCATATCACATCACATCACTGCATTTTTGTTCCTTCATGTCAAACAAGATTTTCTACACTGCACTCTTTGCTTGATTATCATATTATCTCTTGAATGAGTGGAGATGCTTCCTTGCACCGAAGCTTTTTCTGAACTCTTATTATTCCATATGCTGGTCCCGTATGCATACTTCTTGCACAAAAATGCATTCGCAGACATAAACATATCTACTTTTTTCCTTGTTGAGCATTCTGTGGTGCGTGAATCCGTACACAGATATGCCACCATAATCAGTGAGTGTGTATCTGTAGTCATGTCGTTTCTTGATGCAGCCTCTTCATCGGTAACCAAGTTGTTCATAACAAGCCCTGGAAAATGGAGAAAAGAGGGGAAAATTTGTAGATATCCAGGAACCAACTTTTTTACAAGAAGAGAGCAAAATTATTTATTGTGGAATATTTCCAGGTTTTTATGAGAGCACTGGATTGTAGAAGTCGGCGTAATAATAACGAAGAAAACTGGAAACAGTTGGTGGATTTTTATTGTGAGTGGAGTTGAGGACTATGGTGATGAGAAATGAAATGAGGGAGGAGGAGGTTTTAGTACAAAATTTGGTGGAGGTCGACCTAGCCAGATACAGAATATTACGTTTTTACCTTTTTGATGCATCCTGATCATCATGAATGAATGAATGAATGACGTAAATAAGAAGCGAGTATCATCATATCATAATAGTCAGTGGCCTGTCTGCTTCTGCTTCTGAATAGTTTTTATGGACGTTGTTTTTGCTGTTAATGCATTTTTGACATGATACAGGGGATCACAGATGCGTTCAGATTGAATTGGTCGGTAACAATATGGCTTGGTAAAGTTTGTTGTTCTTAGCGGTGAAATAGTAATGTTTTGGGTGAAAACAAGTGTACCAAAAAGTTTCTACGAGTTGTGAGACAACAACAGCCCTCGTTATGCACAACAAACTACTCCTGTCGAATGCAAATGGGCGATGCAGATGTGATTTTTTGACACTTTGTGTCATAAAAAGAAACTTGTCCATTAAGTAATGTTGTCAACGATCATGGTCCTCTCTGCAGTATGGTATGGAGTACAATGCATTGAATTGGAGAGTGTTCCTAGTCAGATTTGATTCATATTACCCCAAAAAAGTAAAATTATGGATTTCCATCCAGATTTGTATACCTAATCAAAATTTGAGAATCACACGTCACCAACCAGGGAAACGTTCTGTGAACACGGTAAGGTTTTAGTATTGCCTCTGGCTCTATGTAACTAGTATTAAACGAGAAATATGAAAAATAGTAATGCTCTCATATAAAGATAAATGGTGGTACGCGTTAGAGAGTGAAAACTCCCCATTTTATCACTGCCTCATAGTGCAATAGCCATGCGGAAGGAAAAGAGAGTCTTTTTAAAAATCTCAAGTTCAAATCCCAGAGACGCAGTGCAATAAAAATGGTATATAAAAGAGAAAAGGTCCACTTCACACACAAAACGAAGGTCTCTGGGCTGAACTTGAAGTAGCTTCTTCGTTCTCCACAATAGCAGCAGTGATGTTCATGTGAAGTAGCCTGATGTATTTATTTATTGTAGCTTTTACCTAACCAAGCAAACCACCCTCCTTCGCTACGCACGTAAGGAAAGAAGTTCCAACTTTTCTACTCGGTAAATAATATAGCCTTTTACGTGGATAATAGCAAGAAAGTTTTACTTTACACGAAGATGTTCATAAGTTCGTACGAATCGCATAAAAAAAATTCATATAGGCTTGTGGTAGTATGAATACTTATAAAATAAAATGCTCTTGGAGGGGAAATGAAGATAAAAAGGGGGAGAAGAAAATATAGAACTACAATATGCCATACACAAATGAAATGTTATTGTGGGATTAGGTATTTTTTTTACCAAAAAATTGCTTCAGCGAAATATTGACCACCTTGCACCTACAGCCTTACTGGTGTGATGCAACACTGTCTACTTAGAACACACAACCAAACTTGTGTCACTGTGCAAAGTTTTTTTAGAAACGCGAAAGGTTTAAAAGAGACGAGAAAGATAATTCAATGGAGTTTTACTTTTCGTGTCATAAAAATACGACGAGAAAAATCTCATTATAATTGGACTGCAGAGTGCAGACAATTCTTACCTTTGTGTTTGTGAGTATACAATTGCAAATCCACATTAAGTTTGAGCATTTGTTGAAATTGTTATAGTCATAATAATGACGATGATTGTGTGAATGCGGCAGTGTGTGGGGGCATTCCACTTGACAAAAAAGTTAAAATTACGACTTTCTTGCGACAAGGACATAAAACTACATTCTTTTTTTATTAAGAGAGAAAATATCAACAAAGAAATCCCAGAGAAAAGAATAACTCAAAAGTTTCCAACTTGGCCGCAGTCGCAGTGTTGATAATAAGGGAATGCTTGTAACAATAAATAATAATATGATAATGGTACTTCTCTGCTCACGACTAATAAGCCAAATTCAAACATTTTTTCCTACGTTGTGCGTATTCTTATCATTTACTCACTGCGGAGAGCGATGCATGGATAAAGAGATTTGCATGGATGTAATGCTATATTATGCAAAGCAGAAAAATACAACTTGACTGTTTTAATTTGTAGATTATCCTGTGATATTTAAGCTTCACTGAAACATGAGAGGTTTACGCAAGGTAAATTATGAACCTGAAGATACAAGACACAGACTGAGGGTTATTCATTTTCCATAACAAGGTTGATGACTTTCAGCTTTTATTATGTTCATAGCTACTTATTTATTTATTTAAATTTTAAACATGCACATTAGCTAGCTATAAAATAAAAATTGACCAATCACCCATGAGAGTACCTTTAAATGAGGAATTTTAAAACAACTTAAAAATCTACTCGTTGACATAAATATAGAAAGACAGTAAACAAGTGGCTTGTAAAATCAGCTATTTTGACTTTACCTAAACGGGACGACCAGCTCAAACCAAAAAGTATCCGCAAACACAAATACATAGTGACCGTGAGTGACCAAATTTTGAAAATCGCAATTGGACTTTTAATATGTACTTATAATAATATCCAGTTCATCTATGTTGTCTGTTCCTGTCAAATGTCACAACACAATGTGTCATTACTTATGGATATATCATCATTCGTCGAAAATCCTGGATTTAAACTTGACGATTCAACCCTACTGGTTACATCAAATGAAAAGTTTGAACTGGAGAAATGGGATGCAAAGCCCAAGTAAGTAATTCGGAGGAGACTATAGACCTAGGATTATTTGTAATTGTAATTACTGTAGTTAATTAGTATATATTTTTCCGACAAACTGTTCTCGTTAAACACGTTCAACAATTTAAGGTGTATCATTGTGGTGTTTTTCATTGTCAAGTTTATTTTAGTAAATTGAGTAACCATTTTTGCTGATTTTTAGGACCGACAAGTGGTTGGATGATATTTTATCGTTTGGAAGGAAGGCCGTGAAATCTAAGCCCGTCAGGTTAGTAATGCGTAGGGTTGCTTTTATGAGCAATTTTTACTTACTACTTAACATCATTGCATTATATTTTTTTCAGATTAGAAGATCCAAAAACCAAGAGCAAAAAAGAGTGCCTATTTTGTATGAAACGTTTTACTGATGAGGATTTGGAGGATCATATGAATTATCACACTCGTGAGAAGCCTTTTTCTTGTTTTACATGCAACAAAGAATTTTCCACCGAGATATCAAGAAATGGTCATCGTCATCCAAAACAGTTAATAACTGATTATGTGTCCTCCAATGTTTCGAAGCAAGACAAAGACACCCAATCTAATAACAAAGGATTGAAACACTACGAATGCGAAATTTGCCACAAGACACTAGTATCTAAGAATCGGTGGCAACATATTAGAAACCATCAGGGAGTGAAACCATTTAGCTGCCAATTTTGTAAAAGATCTTTTGCAACTAAGGTGAGCCTGGAAAGTCACATTTGGGTACACATTGGAGAAAAATGGTATGATTGTGACATGTGCGATGAATCCTTCGTGACGTCAACACATCGTAAGTATCACTTACGTAAGCATACTGGCGAATTTTATTATTGCGAAAGCTGTGACAAAGATTGGGTAACATTGAGCGCTTATACGAATCATCAGAAACATCACCATGTTGCCAAGTTGAATCTTCCGACTGTCCAGGAAGAGAAAGGAGGTCAAAAGTAGTTATTCAAGCAATGTCACATTCAATAGATTTCTTTTGCAATCAGTCAGTGTGAAAAAATCAATGAATAATTATTGTACTTTGTTGTTTTTCATTTTTTGTATTTTTAGGCGACTTGTCTTTTATGTACGTTGATAAAAACTAAAGTGATCGTGTCATTGTTAATCTTGTCATTCATGATAATTCATTATTTGTGTAAAGTATAGATTCCTACTCCATTGTTTTAATAAAATTACCCACGCTTAAACATTACAATCAGTTTAGTTTTATTGTAACAGTCGCCTTTTCTCTGAAGATCAAATCCGCATTTATTTTGCCTTGAATAAATTATAAACCTCCACTACTCTACATTTAATTGATTAACTTGTGCGGATTTTGTTTCAGTAGTTAATGAAGGTCTTGATTTCTTGCTGCGTCCTTCTTATTGTTCACATGAGTAAACCCAAACAGCAGTAAAAACTTTCATACATTTTATAACTAATAACTCCTTCTTCAAAGTGGGCTATGAATTCAAGCCAGCAGAGAAAAGGAATTAATGCTGAAGCTAAGCGATTAAGACAACTCTTGCTATGAATTAAAAAGTTTTTGTCTCTTACCGGCAACCATAAGGAAAAGAAATAGGAGAACTCCGTAGAAATGATTTTCTTCAGATTTCCTTCTCAACTTTCCTTCTTTGCGCGAATTCTGGTGCTGCTCCATTTCCAGACACAGTCTTTTCATCCGCATTAATATTCCCATTATTGTGTGAACCGGACCAGAAAAAGCAAAGCTGCGGCAGTTGTCACAAAATCCTATTGAAAAAGCAAACGAAATATATTATAGAGGTTTATAAATACAATGTTTTATATTTTAGTAGGTTATTGAATAAGTCGGGTCTTAAATATTGCGAAACACATCCATCTCCACTCCACCGTCGTCTTTACTTTTATTGCGTCATATAGTAGAGAATTCAGTTTTGTTATGCAAATTCCAACAGCTTTATTTTCGCATTCGTTCGTTCCTCGACTTAAATTTTTGCTGTCATTTAGACGGCAAAAGAAATGCACAATGCGTTTCATAATAATTACCACATCATTCATTCTCTATTCATCGTACATTTTACTCAAGTTCCGTTTATCTAGGCCACTCCAACCAACAAAAAGGCAAATCTACGGAAGCTTAGTAGTATTCCATATAACAATTTTTCCGGACATTTTTATATTTACCCAAGTGTACAATGCAGTATGAAAGCTCGCATTTCTATCAAAACGTTTTTATTTTCTATTTAATCCAAGAGCGAAGAGAGTGACTACCAACTATAAATCCTTCACTTAAAGCATATTACTACGTCAGTAAAAGCAAAAGGTACATGGTACACCCAATCCGACAATTGCAAGACAAAGCCACTATTCCAAGACTTGAGATGAAATCCTACTGTGTGTATTACCCGCGTACATACAACTTTTGTTGAATCACACAGTGTAATTTACTTGATGATTATACTTTTGTTTGTCTCACAGTTTCCTCATTATTTTAAAGTACTTTACTTTGGTATTGTAACCAGTAGAAAATTGAGTACACAAAATATAACATAACACGATGATGATATGGTGTTCGTTCACTGCTAATCACCGTAATTCAACCAAATTACAGCTTTGTCTACTCCAGTTTGTTTACTTGAAAATGAGCACGTTCCTCCCAACAAAACGTGGATGGTTCGTTTGGTATGACACATGGCCAAGGAAGGAAGTCTGCCAAGTTATTTTTTCAAAGGGAATGTGCGATGTGAACACAGACAGTTTATCTCACCTGAGAGAGATAGCAATGTGGTTAGACAATCACGTTAAACCTTAAACCTTACAAAGGCATTATTATCGTCATATCACAGTCATCTTATTTCAAATTGGAATACCTAAAAACACATGAGATACGTACAGTATTAAACTGGCTTGTTCTTCCAAATTAACGCATACAGAATAAGAACCTTTACACAATAATGAGTTTCCCGGTTTACGTTGTACAACCCATGAGATAGTAGATTTTCTCTGTGCGTACAGGCAAGGAAACTGGGAATAATGAAGATTCCCACGCATGAATGTGTGCCATATTGTCCAATTCATTCTTGGAGTCATGTCTAAATTATGCGTTCCAGTCTACCGACTACACTGATGATGATGATGTGAGTGTGCGACATGGAAATGAATTCGTGTACGTGTTAAATTGTTACTGGAGGTAAAGAAGATCTCAAGCGTTTGTATGTACTGGGAAAGGCAGAGGAGTTAATTTTTTTGAGTGAAAATGAATGAAAAACTTTAATATTACATTCATTCAGTCGTGCCGACATTTCGCCGGAGTACTTAATAAATACAATTTCCTGCGGTGAACAACAGAGCGAACGTTAGTGCTTTAAGCCATGAAATGGTTGCTTAGTTTACGCTGATATGCACCTGGAGGGAACATGGCAGTTATTAAAATAATCTTGGTGAATAGAGCGGTCGTAGAATACGAATGAACAATACGACTCTGATGTTCTCATTTCAAACAGGCATCTGGAATGATGACAAGATAAAATGGGGTTATATTTGCAAAGTTCATCAGTTTGTCAAAACAGCGAGCACACTAGAATCCAACTTATAACGATTGCCTCTCCCCTGGATGAATGCGAATGTTTGCATGGGTGAAGGAGAAATGATGAGAACAGTAGTGAAACGTAATTTGATTAGCTACCTAATTCTCCCCTATCTTTTATTGGCGCTCCAGCCCACACACAATTTTCACATAGGTGGAGACACAAATATGTGCCAATTATTTTTTATGTTCCTAAACTATAGACATCCGCTTTGTACTATTTAATCAGCAGGATTAATCAAGGGCAGAGGTCAATTGTTTCGGCAGTAGTACCTAGTTGTCATCTGCAATTGGCAAAAAGCATGTGTGGCCATTACCTGCTTTTTTCACAATAAATTTGTCGCCAGAAAGGCAGACAAAGGAGAATGGGGCGAGAGACAAAGAGGAAAACAAAGAACTCCTCCATTCTAGTTCATGGTAATGGAATTTAATCATTTAGCCGTTTAGTCTCTCTAAGTAAATTGATATTTCGGCTGCTCATTCCAGAAATAAGGCAGATAACACAGGCTTTGTCATCATCATAAATGTGGTACGTAGTACGTACATACGTGTACCATCGAACAGTACACTACTGACTGGCACCGCCCAACAAAAATGCTCACAAACCGTGTCATTTCTCCTTATTACATTTTCCCTCCATGTGTGTAACACTTATCAGTGAGGGTGATATTTTGTCATTCGGAAGAGTAATTAGGATAATGGAATTGATGTGTGCGAAGGAATTATTTTCTATAAAGGCAGAAAATGACATATCGCTACTGCAATTCGAATTCCACTGAAATAAAACAAAAATCTTTTTGCACGCTTCGAATACTTGGATTTTTGGGAAATAGACAATATCGGTTGAGCATGTGTTACAAGTGCTTAAGGGAGGTTAGAAATAAGACGTTAAAACACACAGACTTTATAGGTACCAATACCACATTACACTTACAATGTTATGTCCCGAAATATATTCAGTGATAATAATAAGAGGTTAACTGTGTCTGTACACTAAATATTTTCTTTTGGCTCATCATTTACCCTTTTTGTCTTCACTGAAGCCAATTTTCTAAAAGCCCTCGAAGCGTTTCTCATCAGTGAACTCTTCTTCAGCATCATTGTGTGTGTGCTTTGTTGAATCTTTAACAAATTCTCAGGATTTTACACATAACTTCAATCGTAATTACAATGCAATTTTTCAGATCTCTGACAGGCTCATGAAATTAAGAAAAATGAAACAAGTACTTATTTCACTCTTGACACCTCGTTGACCGCTGCAGCAAATTTAAATGCAAATTGCTTTCCCATATACCAAATTCACACCGTGCACCTCTACATGAAAACACAAAGAAGATATTTATAATATGAATAGATTCTCATATGAAAGCCCACAATAGCTGTAATGCCCAAATGCCCAACCATTAATAATGGGTTGGACCGAGTGGGATTGTTCTCATCTATAAAGATTTGCTAACAGCTTTCATCACACCAGTAATTTTATATTCAAGACAATTTGTATGAATTACAAAATGGCACAGAGATGAATAAGAATCTCATGTATGTAGATTAGAACCAATGGTAGTGAAAGCATAGATTTTGTTAAAAATATTAATACCTATGCAACTCCAGCTTTATTCTGGCTCTTGACCTTTGTTTTGTATTCGACTTTTGATAGAAACACAAAATATTGATGCAGACGTTTAGAGAGGAAAATGAAACTATGTGCTAAATTCAAACCGCAGTAAATAATGGAATGAGACGGATTTCTAGAATTCAAATTAAGAGAGTATTTTTACGACCAAGTCACGACAAACACTACATATGGCAGAATATCAAAATGTTTTTCTAGAATAGGTATTGAAAGTTACTCATTTACTGTAATCAATAAATTATATTATGCCCATCCGAAAATTACCCATTACTAATTATTTTCCTGGAAAAATACATTCATTTAATCGAATTAATTGCAAAGCACGCCACAAATCGGTATACTTTTTCAGTTTTACCAACATCAAAGAAGAAATTTGTTTCTAAATCAATTTTTTCATAAGCATCACACCAAACACCAAACACGCCATTAAATATCACCACCATCGCTTCAACGCTACCGTCACAAAGCTTTTTATTTCTTTCCTATTACGTAATAAATAATTAATCCAAATTTGATTTTTTACACCAGCAACAAACATACGGGGCACAACAAAGCATTTCATCGTTTAACACGCCAAAAACACGGCCAACAAGCTGTGCACTTGGTGTTAATGGGTAGTATTTCATGTCGGGTCGTTTTTTCTCGTTACAAACAACGCGTTTCTCACTTTTTAGGATAGGATCCATAAGCATTATTGAATTCAATTCATTCATCAACACCTTTTTGTTCCTTTCATCTTCCTCATCATCCTTATAAATAACCAAAATGTACTTATTTTGGAGACTTACGAGATAAGACTACAGCTTAAAAACATGTGTGGATACATTACAACTTTTGCAGCAAATTCTCGAAAACCGACTGCCTTTTTTACTACTTACCCAAATCATCTCCTTCTAAATGTACATTATACCCATCTCAACGGATTAGGCAACTAACTTCGTTGGGACAAGCTGAAATGAAAAAGGGCAATAAACAATGTTTGGAGATCGGTCGAACCCGAAATGGAGAAGAAGGGCATGAGATGGTGATGATGATGTAGATGATAATAAAAAAGGTCTCGTGATACCCAATATATTTTCGGTGGAATGGAATTATGGACACGCCAGGGGATTTTTACAGCTATAAATTACACATGGGACTTTAAAAGACGAGCTCAGAGGATTGGATGATGATTCTGTTCTCCATGTACTACTGGATACATGTATCAAATGCAAAAATATAGAATAAGATCGATAATATTACTGTGTGTATATCACTGTAATAAATATTTTCTCCCCATTGTTCATATCGTGTCTGTGTCCATATGTTCCTTGATTCATTTACATCAATCTAATGCATCTTACGCATCCAGGACGAGAGGGACATCAATTTCTGGAAGTGAAATTGAAAATATTATTATTTCCAGTTGTTTTCAAAGTCGTGTTCCAGCAACAGATAAATAAACGGAAAGACAGGCGCAGCACCCACCAGTGTCATATGAGCGTAAAATGATACTGTTCATATACTCAACCAGACACACGACATGCTTCAAATGAATGTAAATTTTATATTTGGTAGATTCACTGGAATTAAAGTAGAAGGGTGTGGATAATAAATAGCGAGATTAGGTGTGAACACGGTTCATTCGATGCGATGCTTTAATGCTTTTCGCAAGTGTATACGCAATAATTGAGATATTTTTTTTCTGTCAGAGTGTCAGTGACAATCGGACACATAAATTCAGTTCTGCATGTAAAACAGTAAGTAAATGCGTTGTTAATGTAGAAAATTCGTATTATATCTGGAGGATTAATTTGTAAAGCCAGAAGCCTTTCAGCAGATGTATTTTTACACGCATAAAATGTTTATAATAAAATAAAATAAATCTTGAGATTCTTTTTAAAACATAAATGAGAGTGGTTTATGGATGGGGTATCTCTCATCATCAGCAGCTGACTCTCTCAGGAGGGACTCTGAACTAATGACCTTCATTACATTTTCATTTGATTTCATTTCCAGTGTGTGCGGTAGAGAAAAAGGGTTACACTCAATTACAAAGATGAAGACGAGAAGAGAAAAAATACCTAGTCTAAGCTGGAGAAAATAAGCTTAGGTTAATGTGGTGGTGGTGGCTCGGCGGCAACATGAATGAAGTTGGTTTCGTTTTTTAGACAACTTTATTTGATTCCGAGAAGAATTCCCACTGGGACTCGATGACTGCAGCCAAATATAGACTTTCCAGACACACATCGTTTCCTGTCTACTATCCTTCCATTCACTCCTTGTTCCATATCTCTCTCGTTTCTATTTTGAATTGCGATTGCGACCCGAAACCTCTAGAGTTCGGTGCAACCCACAGTCTGGAATCTTGTGGAACATCTTATAAAATTCTGTTTTGCATAACACAATTACATTGCATGTTTCTTTCCTCGCTTCCATGCGTCCATCTCGTTTCACGTCGCTTTATATTTAATAGAGTACATCTATAGACGTCATTATAGTGTACGCTTCGTTCTAGTAGAATTAACTTTTCCTGGAAAAGGTAAATGGATATAGGAGTGGAGTAGGAGTAGAAAGTATATCAATTCAGATTTAGATACATTTTCGAGGAAAATTAATTGCTGAAGAAGCCTGAAAAAGGAGTAAGTAGCATTTTTTCTCCTCTTTTTCTTTTTTGAATTTCATTCTAAAAGCTCATTTCCCTTCCACTGGAGAAAGCCACATGGGGTCCAACAATTACTCTTGACGTTCGACATCCACATTCATTCCGCTTTCAAAGGGAAAGGTGTACAGAAAAAGAACAGTTTTGATGGAGATGCACTTAAAAATTGGATGGAATCAAAATTGACTGCGGGTCTTGTTTTTGTTATTTTTTCTCGAAACTCTTGTGCGTTTATTTATGTTCACTTCACGTTTTCCATCCAACGGGATTTCTCCGAACACAAATCATTATTTCGATTTTTGAACAACGAAAATGCAACAAATTTTACGTGCATAAATCAAAAAAGACAAAATACCAGAGGGAAATACTTTATTGGAAAATTGATAAGATTATATGGAAGTTCCATAATGAAACAAAAATACTAAAGACACTAGCTGGAAACTGAAACCCTGAAGTTTAATACTATTGTTTAATCGTTGATTCCTCCTTGACGTTAGAAGAGGAAAACCGTTGAGATTTTCTAAAGTTTCTCTAGTGCGACTGTGGCACTTTCATAATTAAAATGCAACTCTCTATTCCTTACATTTCTCCTCCTCGTGGGGTTTTACTAATGATGGCGATGAATACCGGACATAATTAGACAATAAAAGAACACGATATAGTCTTCAGTAGTTCTTTTTATATTTACTTACTGATTACTGATTATTTTGTTGTAAAATGACTAATGATTCGAGTCTTTCCGTTTACAATAATCGGGTTTCTGTTCTTTTTATGCCTTTTGTATTTTTCCTACTCCTGCTGCGCCTCTCTTTCTGTGTAATGCCGGCCGGCTTGGTGATGATAAGTGGAAGTTAAAGTTATGTAATGAATGACAGTAATGGTGTGTATCTATCTAAAGTGAATGTAACATTTACATAAGTACACGCGGGGAGAAAGATAAGCGAAAAATGTGTTTTCCTGCCATGCTGAATCATGAAATGTGTATCAACATCGACCAGGAAAGAAATGTTGATGAGTCATTGTGACTAATGACATGACTGTACAAATGTTTCTCCGTATTTGTTCCTTAATATGAATGCTGGGAAAAGTTCTTTTCACGAACTTGAACTAGAGTATGTACATGCAACACAGAGTGCTTTAGATTATCGTGAGCATGTGCGTGTAATAATGTCTATTTAGGCTTGTCGTTCTGTCCATGTTTTGTTTTTATCGTTCTTTTAACGAGAGAAAATAGATGATAAAGATCTTGCACACACGCACAACAATAAATGTTCGTTTTTATTTCGGAAACGAACAGAAATTTACTGTCTGAGATGAGTTTTTGGCTACTTTTTTGCTTCATTTTACTTATTTGCGAAAGTAAAATGTGCACAGGTACATTATTAAAACAAAATTCTGCATTAATTTTTTGCATTTCCAATTTATTATCGCGAATGGCAAAAAGTTTCATTAAACGGTATCCAAAGGTGTCGCCTGTACAACTTCGTTAGTGGCTCATTATAAATAATTCGAGGTTTGAAATGTGTTTTTGGTTTTCAGGAGCTAATTAATCCCTTGAAATTGCATAATTAAAAATGCCGACCAACAGAATCTAACAAAGTTACATTTAGACTTAGGGAATGGTTACTTTTTATCGTTTCCATTCAGCCCATTATTCATTAATCAGAATTCTATTCCTACTGCTAGAAGTGGTGAACATTTGGCATTTTACTACTTTTTACACAATTTTTTATCTTTGATGAGCATCTTGAACAGCAAAGCAAGTGGATCCTCCTTTTTTAAAGATAACCATCTTTCAGTTGCAATCGCTAGTTTTTTCTTTTAGTCCGTATTTATTTTCAACTGCTTCAAAAGTGTACCATGAAGCATCAACTTATCAACGTGAGAGTAACGCCAACATCGGATCAAATGAAATTATTCTGCTTTCGGGATTTCTTTCTGCTTAACAAAAGGTGGATCGAATGTGTAGTTTTAATATCCATTTCAATCAGCTTTAGATGTAAATCCCCTGTCCTATTTATTTTACTAACAATCCATGTCATGAAAACTACCTGAAAAGCACGGTTTGTAGTTGTGGAGTTGAGAGAGGCTTCAAATCGTTTTCTATGGATTGAATTAGAAGTTAAATAGCTAACAGGCGTAGGCACAGCCTCATAAAACTGCTTCAATTTCTTGTTTATCGACATAAATCACTCTTATGTTCTGAGACCTAATATTTAAATGCATGTCGTTTGAGACGATTATGTGAGCACACACAGTAATAAATTACACACAAAAAAATCTCTTTAAAAGGTAGTATAATAAATCCTTCCATCGACTTTTTGCATTTAATTTGATTTAAGAAGGTCAATTTTGTCTACATTAGTCGTTCTCTGCTAACTAGAAAATAATCTATAATATAATGAATGAATCAAATTCTGTTATATGTGAAATGTACAGGAATACTTGTTCATAGGACAGCCTTGTCCATTAAACCGCTTGTTGTACTAGACCATGTTTAAAGGTATTAATTTGAGGGTAAATTGATCTGTTCAAATTTTGCAACCATTTTTGTGACCAAGTTTTGCCAACTTGCAGGGTTACGAACGTGCGCTTTCCCGCTTTGTTCATTATAAAAACTGCCAATCGTGCTTTCATATCAGATGGTTGTAGGTCGCCCGTTGCAATATTTTATTAATTGTAAAAGCGCATTAGTTCTGATTGCTGCCTTTCGTACCACTAGACGCAAGTATGCTGTGATGGATTAAGATGAATTATATTATAATCTTGATTAAGTTTTTGTGGGAGCGTGTAAGGAAAAATGGAAGCCTACTTTTCCAAGGTACACCGCCTCCACTTCATACTCAGCTCGGCCTGCAAGGAAGCCATATTGGCAATAAATTTTTGCAACGTGTTATTATGCTAGCATTATTATTGCATATTTTATGGATTAATGTAATAATTTTATTATAAGAGCAAAAAGGAATTCCACCCCATCACATCACTGACCGAACACGATCGAAGTGGTTCACGCAACTACCTCACTGGACTACTTAGTTTGCGTTACCCGTCCAACTGTCGGCTGTCGACTGGAAAAAAGTTGGAAAATGATATGAAGCCTATCAAGTAGCCTGAAGGTACACCTATTATTATACCATTGAAACCAAATAAATTGGAGAATAACAAGAAAAAATAATTACACCAAATCAGCCACCTTTTCTCTGCATCTGCACACCACCGTGAACATGGAATGGACACATGAAGTAAGCAGGGCAAGCAAGTTCACATTTAGTAAACACAAACATCAATATCAGTAATTAGATAGGAGATACCTCTTGTTTATTATCGCTATTTTGTATTCCTTTGTGAGAATCATGGCGGAGGCTACATCTGTAATTACGTATCAAATTTACAAAGGTAAAATTCTAACTAGTGAACCCCTCGTAGCTTCAAAACTATCTTATTATGTTTGTTTGCTTGAACACAATACTATGTAGTCAGAAGTAACAACCGCAACAGTTTTTAAAACCACATAACCCAACTACCTTTTCAGTTCACCATCGTTTTTGACACATTTTTGCCTCTGTTAAAATGTTCTGGTAGAGAGGGAGGAGAACGAAGGTAGTAATAAAAAGATCAAGTTTGTAATTCTGTACAATTTTCTAACGAACCGAGTGTGAATAAACCAGTCATATTCTACACATGTCCTAATGCCCATCTCTATCTATCATTATTATTATCAAGATGATCATTGCTTGCGAGTTGTAGTGTTAATGCAGACTTTAGATATTTTCCATTTCATTGTGGCATCCTACGCGTTTTGAATTCATAAAAATTGTTTTAGTTTAGTTGATGCGATGATGAGCATCCGCAGCTTACAGCAATTTTACAAAATGTAAATCGTCATTCTCATGAATCATGATTTTAAACAAGAGCGAAAAATAGAGGACCTGAGTGACGGCGACTTGACGAAGTTTCACGGGGCGATGATGGAGGCTCAAGTACATAGTTCATCTTTTTGAAAACCACGCTTGCTCAGCCTGGTTTGGCCTGACTGACAGAAAATGACCTTGAGAGTATTTCTCTGTCCAGTTCACTCAGCGCATCATGCAATCTGAGGGAGTTACCTCCTTTGTTATCTTATATTACACAAAAATGTACCACATCATCATCTTTACATATTTCCAGCTTTTATTTCAGACATTTTCTTTGTAACTCTCTTTTTCTTCCTTCTTATGAAACAATTATATTATACAGCAACAATGATTTTCCTCATTCTTAGCTTTAGCTTGTCTTGCCTGAAGAGGTTGTGTATACGAGCAAGTGGAAATAATAATATTTTATGAGATGATTGCGATTATCATGCTCATTATTATGACAATGAGTAAGCTCAAACAGCAACAATTTCTCAGCAAACAAGCACACGGCACCACTAGCGCCACATGTGAAACTTATGATTATGTTTATTACAGAAAAGTCGTCATATATTAAAATTTGAGCTAGCTTGGTCACTTACTGACAAACTGAGTTGGTAACATTGTGGAATAAAACTCTGATTTGTTTGGTTAGCAAAGAATAATGTGGTTGTTTATCCAGGTCTGGCAAAATATCTTGCAGGAATATTTCCCCACCTCCTTGGGTAATGCAATTAGCATTCTTTGTGTACGAGGCAAGCTGTGCTCAAGTTGAAGTTATTGCAACAAGGTGGAAATATTTTTCAAACAGAAGCAACAGTAACACTTATGAGCCTTAATACTAATGAGATATGATATTATGACATGCATTACTCGACAAGCCAGCATTATTCCTTTTTCGTTTACAAATCCATTAAAAAGTTTTCACTTTTTTTGTGAGATGACATTTGGGCAGTGAAAATGAGGAATGAGGAGGAGGATCTTCTCATCGTGAATTTACTCAGGCGTGACTAATGAGAAATGAAGAGCGATCATCGTAATTACAGTGTGGTTTCATTTAGAGAAAGGAATTTTTCATTGTTTCATCCAAAAACTTTTAATGTATATGCGAAAAGACGACGAGAGAGATCAAAATGACAATCCATCAGGTTTATCGCAAGTTTTTGAATTTTCCGAGTCGAAAACAAAAACAATTCAATTTTTTGGGTAAAAAGTTTAAAGTAAAAATTACAAATTTATTAACAGGAAAACTCTAATTGTTCAAACACATATTCGTATTTAATTGTAATAATTATCTTATAGCTAGCTGCTCTTTGAAGTAAAATTAGTTTGTGTGCCTGTAATTTTGGCAATAAAAAGCAAATTAACTTTTTTAGCAAGATTTCTTGTGTTCCGAGCAATAGGTTCTCTAAATTGTTTGCTACAATCTCGCCTGATGAAATTACAAAACAGCAAGAGCGATTTAACATTTGCCGTATTTTTGATGATGTTGATCATAAAAATATTTTACGTTTCCGGTTCGTTCTTCATTTTCGTAACATTTTTGTTGTGCGAATAATAATAAAAGCATTACCAAAGTTTATGTCTGATGGAAACTTGACTTATATATGCCTATAATTTTCATGGCGTCTGGAAGAAAATGGTAGACCATATCGTGTATCATAGTACAAACGCCTATCAATTTCTTCAAACCCTAAAATAGCATAAACTTGTGCTTTCGTATATTATGTAGAACTATAACTCAAGTGTTTTGCTCAACTGCATTTTACGAGAAACGAACAAGACTTCAGTCAGTGGTGTGCACTAGCATTTAGCCGGTAGTAATCAAAGTTAGTGAGTGCAGTTCTAGTTCTCAAAGGCACTTCCACTATAATCATTTTCATTTCATCATTTCTGCGTTTCAGTCGAAACGAAGTTCGCTCCAAGCTTTCTGACTCATGGCAAAAATCGGGAATCAACGTTTTTATCTGAAGAAAGGGAAACTCTTAGAAAGTTTAAATGCATTTCGTTCTCTGCTTCCTTTTGAAGAGAGTGGAGACGTATTATTACTTATTTTATTCCTTTTCAAGCTTCCTTCTCTTCTAAAAACCTTTTATTACAAGTCGTAAAAATGGCATAACATGAACATGAACATACGTGTTTTCACTCTTGTCGCCTCTTGTCTGAGGTACGTTTTTACAAGATTTCCAGAGAAATATGCTGGAGAAGGTGGAGATTGAAGAAATTCTCTGTTATTTCAAGTAGTACTTTCACTTTATCCCTTTCTTGCGAAGAAAGGCGGGCTGTAGAAGGAAAGCTGCAACTTTAAGTTTATACTTACGACATCTGTTCTTGCAGTCCGCCGTGTATGCATCAAGACGAGACAAAACATTAGAATGCAACAGCAGTCTGCCTTCAGCTGAACTTCACAATAGCTTTCTATAACAGTGCAAGTAGAGAAGAGACAAATAAATTAATCGTTTTGGGCCGTGTTCCAACTCGAGTCAACAGTCGTCATCGTCGTCATTGACTTGTCAAGTTGTTTTTACCTTGTTGAACGTCTGTAGAAAGGAACATGCATGAGTGTGTTTTCATGTGGAAACTTTTTAAAGTGTCGCCCAAAAAGTTTGACGCTGATTACAAAGTGTTTGAACGGGCTGTGAGGGAGTGCATTTATAGTCAGGAAGTGCACGACTGTATTTGGCCAGCATAATATGCACATGGACAAAACAGTTGCATAATCGAACACCCTCATAATGCCAGTGTCATTTACTTGGTTTACAAAAAGGATCATGACGATCATGATTATGTTGTATGTTGTAAAAGATGACCAAAGTATCATAAAAGTTTTCAGAATGTCATCAGCATGTTAACGTGATGTCAAGTTCTTTTTACGATATCATTTCATTCACATCTTGTCAAGTCAACTTTTTGTTATGGTCTGGCAGTTGTGAGAGTGCAGGCTGGTGGATGGATGTTGCTTACTTGAGTTGGTGGTGTTGTGAAGATGCGAGGGAGGATGCAACCTTATAGAACTAAACTCGTCCTAAAACGCACCTCAAAAAGTTGTAACTGGACTGCCACTGGACCCGTATTGTAGTTAAGTTGACTAGTAAAAAGCTGTTTTGATATAGTATAGAGTAAATAGCCGATTTGTTTAAAGAGCTGGCGAAATAGAAGCAGTGATCCTGAGTGAGATTTCATGCATGAATCCTTCACAAAATCTGCTTGAATAAAACAAATGACGATCTAACAACAAAGAGGGGGAACAGAACAGAACAGATATTCTCTGATGATTCGCTGGACTAAACAAAAGTTTCTCCAGGTTTTGAACAACACGGATAAGTTACAACTGGTTTTGTCCATGCACTCATTTCAGAATAAGCTTTATGAGGGTTCGAGTATTTATAAAAGAAAACGTCTACAAACAATGATGCTCTTAGGAGCTATGAACGGGTACATATTAAAATCATCATCATCATCATATTACATCACCTTTTCACTAAAGTCCTTTCGTTATCGTCGTTACATTTACTATTTACATGAATCCAAGAGACGAAACAACATGTAGCCGTAGCAAAAACACCGCTTTTGTCAAATTCTGCTTTCTTTCCCATTACCCTGAAGTTTCATTTCCGTTTCACTACTCATCACTTTTGGGGAAACAAGTGTCAAATATCCATAATGGAATAGCTATCATTGTCAAAATCCTGTCACCACGGATCACGTGCGGGTACTGGTCATGGAGTTGTGGGTGGCTGAATAGAATTGAATCAGCAGATTTTGACATTTCCTCACTTCTACACCACTTGTTTCCAGCTAAAGTGATAGAAATCTGAAATTCTAAAGTCTTTCTTGAC
Source organism: Cyphoderus albinus (assembly GCA_021029165.1). Lineage (NCBI taxonomy): Eukaryota > Metazoa > Arthropoda > Collembola > Entomobryomorpha > Paronellidae > Cyphoderus > Cyphoderus albinus. The sequence goes on along the minus strand of VYYJ01001493.1, from coordinate 8,010 downwards.
AGAGGTTAAGCAACGATGGAGTAATAGGGTTTGTGACTGAGAGACCACAACAATCGCCTTTTGGTGCATTTACATTACTCTCCATTAAATATTATCCTGTGTTACTTTGAGTCACTTCTCCTGTCACATTGTTATCACGGTTATCACGCGCACTTTTAGCAGTTGACAGTGGTCTTTCTGGCACCGGTTTCCACAATTTCATGTTGATAAGCCTTGGATAGGCTAGGCAATAGGTATATACAGTGTTCGCTTGTACTGCTGCGGTCAACTGTCTAGAGTGACAGTAATAACGGGCGAACTGGGATTAATGAGCTCAAGTACCTACTTATTATTATCACGAAAGAGCTCACGAAACCGCATTCAAGTTATAAAGTAGATTCTTATTGAGAGAACGTGAACTGCTCTACTTCAATCCAGTCAACCCTGCTTAACGCTGTCATTTTTCATTTAAATAAATCGGTAGGTTCAATAAACGTTCACTGTCCTCTTTTAGCAATTACATTTGACTTTTATTCGTACACTCAAATCTCCAATCCACTCCAAGCATGCAATGTTTACAACTCCCTATAACAAGTTGTGTACATACGCCATTCCGGACACTCTTGTAATGCAGTCTGCTAACCGAACCTACAATTCATTCATGTTTTTTTTCGCATGAATGGATAAATGGCAAATCCGCAACAGCCATTAATCATAATAAAGTTGATCATTCATGGCAGTAGCTGGTGTCAACGGATGGCAATGACCATTCGCTTCCCGTCGACTTAGGAAAGGTTATAGACGTAGACGTTTCTGGCTGCGTTTTTGCCATCACTTTAATGCCTTTCCTTTAAAGTCTTTTATGGTAACTTTTCACTACCACCAAATAAACTACGCAAAGAGAAACAGACTTGATGAAAATCGACGCTGGAAAGGAAATGGAAATGGAAAGTGACTTGCACTTTTGGCCTGGTTGGTTTTTACTACGAAGTAAATGTTTTCTTTAGGTTATTGTTATTATTATTGTAGTTGAACTGCTTCCATTAGAGCTTGCTTGCTAAGACTCTTTTACGACCTCCCGAAAAACGAAATCCCGTAAAAGTGCTTTCAAAAATGTTAACTGGACTGGTTCTCTTGGCATGTCATATGTCAATCACCAAAATCAGTGAACTCTACACTTTTATATTTTGACAATGACATTGTAGTAAATTGAGAAAAAGTGATCGATGAAAAATGTCACTTAATGGAAAAGGCCATGACCTCTTAAAGCAAAATATTGTATTATGCATTTGTTTTCATCTGCGTATGCTGCCGCTGACAAGTACAGCGCAATTTAAGAGGTAAGACCAATGCGACACGAGTCAGTTCTCACTTTCACTATTTTATTGGGCTGATTTGACAGTTGAAATAATCTGAACACCGATTGCCGCTGCCTGCCACCCTTCGGCTTTCTTTTGAAGAAAGAAGGAAAAGGCCACTTTGACCTTTTTGAATGATGATGTGAGAAGGCGAAATTAGAGAAAATAGAAAAGTGCCAGTCAGCAACTAATTTTTTGACATTGTGCTCAACGGGATAAAGCTTTGTACGTATATTATGTGGGTTGGCTAGAGATTGCTCTTTTCAACCAGCCTTTCCATAATCCCGGAAATATTATGGGAAGCACATAGTATTTTTTTCTCGCATCATCATATCACTTATCGTTATCATCCATTCCCTTCGACTCTTCATTCCCCTTTTGAAAATGCTCACGATGATCAGATCGACTGAAGTATGTATGTATTTTCCCTGAAAATCGTTCAATTGGAACTACCATCACAAACAAAATCAATTCCTTTTGTAAACAGAATGCGGATAGAGACATTACGCTGGTATTTCCCAGCTAAATTGAATAATTTGATATTAGACTCGGCTGAAATTAGATGATTGAGATGAGAGTAGAATTTTTAAAGGAGAACACAGGGTGAGAGAGCTGAAACTAAAAGTGGGAGCAAATATTTGCACTTGCACTTAGGCTACGCAGAACATGTTCATTTAAGCCTTCATTCGAAATCCAATTTTATTTTTTGTTATTCTAATATTTTCACCAAGTTGAAGTGAGTAAAGTTCTGGAACACGTTCTGCAGCAGAAGAACTTCTTGTCAAGGAATTAATCTAAAGTTCTTAAAACAAAATTTACAAGCTTCATACATCTGGTCCGAAAGACCAGCAGAGGACTGAGGGTAACTTATACAAAGAAAGAAAATGTAATCGACACAAAGATCTTTGTGCAAAATTTGCGATTAGCAAGTTTAGATAAAGTAATTCGAAGTAACAATTTTCCAATGTTATTTTATTTTTCAGTGCATGCCTTTACATTAGCTTAATATTACAATACAGTAGTCACGATGCAAAGAAAATTGAGTACAGAACAGTCCTACAGTCCACTGAAAAAAAATTGTCTCATTTTTTACATCAGAGGTGGACTCTCACTGCCCTTTTCTTGTTATATAACAATACACATACATACATAATAATATGTGACGCGTTAAAGTGAAAACTATAAAATGAAATCCAAATCCCATCGGCGCGATGCAATGAAATCATGAAAATAGAGGGGAATTTACTTAGGTAAACCTTCCTTCACTGCACCAGAGAGAGATCAAGTTCAACTCTTTTTTCTTCTTTTCCGAATCTCAAGGAAAATGGACCTTTTACGGGGATAATAGTAGAAACTTAAGAATGATGCTGATGATGACGGTGATCTGCTTTAAAGGATGAAAGTGGGAAAGAAAAATATACACATACTGCAGAGACTACTGCACTGAGATTCGGCAACAATAATTTCCAGAGACGGGAAAAGGGGAAAGAAAGAAAAAGGAGGAAGGAAATATACAATAAACACACACATACGCACACAATGAAATTCAATCTTGGATTAAGTTACGTAAGGTTACGTTGTGTCGCGACGTCCGATTCAAAACTCTTCTCGTATTGCATCTTTTTTTTTATTATGTGTGTACATTGCAAATGCAGTAGTTACTTCCACCATAATTTTTCCGTTTGTGTATGTTATTTTTGGATGAACTTTTATTTTACTTTCAAGAAACACATACAAAGAAAAGAAAAAAGGGGAAACGAAGAAAATTATGGCTAGTTTACTTAGAAAAAGTACGTAAAAAGCAAGAAAATCTTTGGAGTTAGAATTCTCTTCTTTTCATGGATTTCTGGACAGTTTTATGTGCACCTTGTTGAAAATATGGTGATGATGAGGGCATTCCACTTGGCACTTTACTTTTGCTGCATTTTTCCAAAAGAAAAGGAATCGTAAAGAAAATTGAGATAATGGTAAGACTTGCTTGTGGTTATTTTGTGTAGCCATTTCATTCCAGGGATTGGAATGCAATCTCCATTTAAGTGTGCGTTTACTTATTTTCGAGGTTTCGCCATGATCATGATGATAATACTGTAACAATGGCAAGAAGCGTGTTTGGCTTGTGGCATGTTATGGCATCAAAGTTGCAGCGGTAATACTAATAATATTTATTAAAAGCAGGCGCGACCTGAGTGGCAAAGCTGTGTGCATTGTCAGATGATGATGATAGTGAGGAAAATGCTATTACAATGGAATTTTGATTTTCTCCAGAGGGAATTTTGTACTTTACTAGACGCGGCCAATGTTAGGTCGATGGAAAGAAAAATGTATTTCACACAATAACTAAAAGTTGAGTCAAGCAGAAATCCAGTTGACTTTTTCAAATGGTTATACTTGTTTATGTTAACACTACCAAGTGCAATATGGAATTCGTTCGACCAGAAGAATTTGGAAGGATACATAGTTCCAGTGAGTTGTTTTGTGAGTTTGTAAGGATTGGAAGACATAACATGGTAGCTTTGGTAGACAAATGCAGTCATGTTCTGTTCTTAACTTTCGTTTTATTTGACAAAAAATGTTCATTTGAATACATTTTTTTCTATTTGGAAAGTTCCTTCATCCAAACATATTCTATTATCGAGGCCTTTGTTGTACGTGAGAGATCTTATAAGTGTTTAATTGACCTGATTGGAAACCGTTAGAAAATAGTGTAATTTTTATTTCGCAAGTAGATTTAAAAAGAAGTTGAAAACTGGGTGAAGGTAGTGACAGTAAATGCTTTACAATAATTGATTGTCTGGATAATGTATTCTGCCAAGTGAAATGAAATACATCATCAAAATCTTCATCCAATATTAAATTGACATTAGTTATCATTTGTTTGAGTTTTGCAGAGTTTATTCTCAAATTCTCAAAGTTCTTAGGAAGTGAGTTTCTTTAGACAGTCAATTTCAACTCATCGTATTGTTTATTGCTCGGTGAAGATAAATCAATACTGAGATTGGTTTGGTGGTACCAGTGGTGCCAGACAAAATGTATTTAATGGACATATAACACACGTCCTGAAACTTATTCTGTCATGCAATTGCCTTACATGCAATTCATTCATAATGTACGAAGCACGTAATTACAGTAAATAAATAGTACAACAACGCCACACGCGCACCGTGGGTCACGGTTATTAAGATAAACACATTCTGTTTATAATGTAAAGACGATGAAAATCTGAATTGCTTTTTTGGTACTCTTTGTAATCACTATGCTTTGCGTTGTTTCTGTTGTACTATTCGAGATTGATATCTCAATCGGTCCGTTTTCTATGTCAAATAACGCATGGCTCAGGAAGTAAATGACTAACCGGTCCATTTAAAATACAGGCTTCGGATAAACCGACATTTACAATAGCAGCAGTGACACAATGCATTTCTTGTTTTGTTGTGAAAATTATTACGGTTGAAACTACATATTCTAAGGCGAGTGCACCTGGCATTTGTTTCAAAAACAAGCATGATTTCATTGTACACTTTTGATCCATTTTCTCTTTTAAAACTTCCAACATTTTGACCATATTAGGCAAATTTGTGTAGTAAGCTTATGTCTAAATAATTTATATGTGCACGGACATGTACTCAAACTCAAGGGCAGTTTAGGCCGTGTCATGCACAATAATAACAGTATTTATTAGCCACAAGAACGGAAGAAAATGTTTATGAATTTGACAGCAACGACAGCTTTATAATTCCTCATTCAATTGTCCACAGAATTTAAATTCTTACAGACAGAAAACCATACCAATAATGCAAATGTAATTGGCAGGCATTGATAAATGACACCGTTTTTGCTGAATGGCATATTTTGGTGTAGACAATAATGACAGTCATGATCTACTCAAACCTCGGCGAGAATGGTAATTGTCAACACTCCAGTAAAACGTTTCTCATTTCTCAGTGAATACCACTTTGGGCTGGCAAAGGAATCCACTCTCAACAAACTGTCAGCATCTAACAATCTGTTTATTACAGCAATTTTGTGTCGTCTAGTCTGTAAGGTTTGCCTGAAACCTTTTATACTTGTCGCTTGGAAGTTGTTTACCATATTTAATATTATGAAGATTCTCTCCTGGAAAAACCTTTATAGTAAGTGTGTACTTCTACGTGCATTGCTCCGAGTGAAATTGGTCCCAGGTGAGGAATGATGTAAATGTGAGCAGTAATGAAAATGAGAGATAATGCATAATACGCACTTCTTCACGCTGCAGTGCCATATAAGTACGGACAACAAGTAAGCAACTCAATTTCTGTACAAAATAAAGAACTTAGACGGGCAGGTAAAGCCGGTAATGATGCGTTCCACGTTGTAGGGAGTCTACCTACATTGCAGTTAAGCCATTATTGCTTAAATAAGCCAGTGGTGTGTTGAAAGAAATTTTAACACGACATAGATTATTATTATGGACCACCGTGAAGAACACAAGTTCCTTTTATGAATACCAACAACGCACAGACACAAAGGAGCTTGGACCAAACGAAAGTGTTTACCATAATTTTGATACATGCTACAAAGATGTAAACTGTTACTGCCACAGCTGTACCAATGTATCAATCAAGTACCATTTAGGTGAATCGGGAGCATAATTCCCCATGTCACACGACGGACCTCTTCTTGCCACATCATATTAGATAGAAAAATGTAATAATAGAAGCTGTTACAAAGGTTGGCACGATATGGAGTAAGTTCGTCTCATACTCTAAAGAATAACTAAGAAAAGACACTGCCATTAAGTAATCAGTCGGATAAATTTTTGAGTAAATATTGCGTAATTTTTAATGTGTGCGTGCAGTTATAAAGCACGCAATGAGAACCTTTTCTCACTTTTGCTTCTTACAAATGCTTCGGGTCTAGTAAAAGCGCAATCGGTCAGATAGAGGGAAGCGTAGAGAATAAAATATGCACTTTTATTTTTATCATAAACTAGCTGTCTCTCTCTATCTAATTAACATGTCACGGAGATGTTAGTTTGGTTGCATCACATTCATCATCTACCGTCACGGTTCCTCCAGTTCCGTTTTGATATGGTACAGTAATGCATAATAAATCGGTAACGTCATATTTTCAATTTCATCGTTGAAGCCTGCTTCCCCTTCGACATTAAAATTAATTTACGTGCTTACGCTCTTTACTCTTTATTTCGGTCAATTTTTATCACCTTCACATAAATTTATTACAGATAAAAGTGTTGGCAAATGCTTCAGTCGTTCCCATTATTAAATATTATTATTTTAAGTTTTTATTTTGTTATGAGCTTTTACATACTTTGATATTCTTTTATTTGGCCACCGTCGATCACATCACATCATCATCATCGATTCATAAAAACATGAATCTTGGCATGGCTCAATCTATCAAAGCATTTTTGTTATCCGAGAAAAGTCTTTGTCCAGTCTACAATCCTCTTCATTAGTATTCATTTAGCCTTTTTATTATTTTTTAGTCCGCCAGTGAGACAGCATTGACGAAACATAAACCAATTCCCAGGCAGTTTTAATGATATTTTGGAGTATCAATGGTTGTTTTTGTTTAATTTTCCCAGAGGAAACAAAGTTCCAATCCAAAACTGATACTTATTTTCATGCATCGCGAGTTTCACTTCCCTTAGTTCGACTGCGGCAGTGCATAATAATTATTCAATAAGCACAGTGCTTCTTCATTGTTTTAAAAAGCTACGTGCGTAGTGCGTACCTTCACTCTGTGTACACTAACACTAATAAAGTGCGTCTGTTAAGCACCCCTTCGAAAAATTGCCGGAGGAGTTTGAACGAGTTAAAAATATTACAGCAAGCAATGGTAAAAGAATGCTTCATGTCTGAAGTCGGTCTGTTTACTTTGAGGGTCCCGATTTTTTTAAGTCGCTCTCCCTTTTCTACCAATGGCTAAATTTAAAGAAGGGGATTATGACAGTGATTACAGGCCTAAGCTGACTTTTCGATTTATTGTAGCTTACTTTAGATGAAAATGCTGTTATTCTTATTACTCAACAATATTATTTTAAATACCCGGTGCAACTATGCATGTGGACTGATTGTTTATTAAAAATGCTTGTAATGAGAACATGAGCCGCTTTGAATTGTCCAATGAAATAAAACCGCCGCGGTCGAAACACTATCATCATCATTTAAAAAATACATTCATAAATGATTTTTTTGGTGGTTGCATGCAGACAATGAATGCTGCATACATCGATTTTGTTTTAAAAGACTTAAGTAATATTATAAAGAGTGATATTATTTATGAGCGTTGTATAAATATTATACGGTGGTTGAATACGAAGAGGCATTACGCTACGCACATAACGGCTTATCTTGGATCGGTCAATAATACGCATTACGGACACGTTCCGGTGCTAAATGAATGGGATAAATGAATAAATGAGTGCGACTCATTCCGTTTTGTTTGTTCTCGTTTTTCCAGTTGTTGTACATAATGATATGTTGTGTGAGTGTTGCGTGAGAGTTTGTCCTATTGTTGCAACATTGTGGCATAAGTTTAGTATTACGATTTCAGTGGCATTGCAACTTCCTATCTGGAACGATGATTGCATGCACTTCTTGTTAAAACAGGAAGATATTTTTAAGTGACTGAAATAGACCATAGTCGGTCGGCCGACTGGCTAGACTGGAAG